>VYZS01087979.1:20001-74245 GCA_013400695.1 Neodrepanis coruscans | reverse complement strand
TATAAAGACCGGTGCAAGTATCCTTTATCCAAATGGATTTCAGAGTGGCAGCATACTGAGGGCGAAGTGGAACCCCAACACTGCAAACAGCATTTTGTGTATCCATGCACCTATATACAAGCAGAGTCTCTTGAAACATTAAGAACCTTAATCAGGAAGCTTCCACTGAAAGCCTGAGACCATCACTTTTGCTTCTTGTAAAGAGGTATTTGTGAAAATGTCTGGCCTTCCATAAACATCCCTCAGACCTGGTGAGCAAGGGGATAGGGTGTGAAGGCCTTACTCCTTCCTCACTCAGGCAACATATCTTCTGAAAAGAAATAGTTCACTTTTATTAAAATTTGGCAACAAACAGAAGAAATATGAAGAGTAGCACAATTTCAGCAAGATCCCTGTAAGATCTCCATGTGGTGCATGGATCCTGGGCAAACAGTGACTCTTCAAGCAGATATCATTAGTCTGCCTTTGAAATTGTTCCAAACTCTACTCCTCTTTAGGAAGCACTGAAAAAGAAGCAAACTTGTACCAACCACAATGGCAATTTTAGTGACTTTCCATTTCTAGACACTCCTGTATTGAGTAAGGAATTTCAGTTCGTTTGTGACCTGATCTAATGCCTGCCAGATTCACTGATCTATGAGTAGGTTGACTCCTTCTCAAATTTGCTTCGTTTGAAGGTTNTCAAAGAAAGGGGTCTAAGGATGGGCAGAAGATACTGGATATACACACATCATTAGAGAGCTAGAAACAATATCATAAGTGTTGCTCTTTGTCTTCACCAGTCTTTAGTATGCTTCTTTGGAAGGGACTCAGCTAATTGAAGACATCAAGAAGGAGGTGCTGAAGAGTCTTACAGCTACAGGGACAACGGGAAATGCAAGGCTGAGACAAAACACTGAGATATTGGGTGGAAAGCAAAGCAGTTTGCACCAACCATAGAGACTAACTAGTCCCTAGAGTTTTCCATGGAAGTCTGAAGTTTTTCCCACTTAAAGAAACCACAAACACTTTTGGCCTTAGATTTAAGGTTTTTCCATGAGACATAAAGAATATTGCACAGCTCAAAATGCAGTACTTGAAATCACTGAGGAAGTGTCACCTTTCAGACAGTACAGGAACTGCTAAAGGTGCTAAAAGGTCCTGTAAGGAGGCTTATACCAACCCTTTTTTAATATTTGAAGCTTATATAGTCATAGAATTGTTTAGGTTGAAAAAGACCTTCAATATCATTGAGTCCAACCACTAACCCAGCCTGTCAAGGTCACGACTAAATNTCCCATTTCCCAGTGAGGCTTGATTTACTGATGTTTGTAAAGCACATGGTAGTCTCTGCTTGGGGATTTGAAAGATCTGTACTCCTGTCTTGTCTAAGTACCTTGACTTCAGCAAAGCTATGAACTAGATGAATATCTCCATCTTGTGCTAGTAACTCCTTACTAATCTTATTAAATCCTTTCCAGACCCAGATCAATATCTAAANTTGGGCAGCCTGTTCCAAGGCTTGGCAACCCTTTTAGGGAAGAAATAACCAATCTAAATTTTCCCAAGTTGCAACTTGAGCCATTTCTTGTCCTGTCATTTGTTACTTGGGAAGGGTGAGGAGTGAAATGGGCCATTGTGTCCCTTCTGTAGAGACTGAAGGTATTTATCAAAACTTCAGCTAATGATTTGAATTTCTCAGGTCTCGACTGCTCTTGTGCCCAGTTCATGTACCTTGTAGCTGGTACATACCCTAGTTTGGATGCAGAGACCATTTAAGAACATCTTACTTATCTCTGAGTAGATTTACATGCCTCACTATTCCCCTTGCATAATAAGGGAAGCCTGACCCTCCAGCTTGTGAAAATCACCCCGCAGATATGATACTTCTGCATTACAATTTTAGCCTGGGTCTAATGCCCCAGCCCTGACTGGGAGAGCTAACTTGACCAGCCAGAAAATGGCAAACTCAGCTCTACAAAGATCTGCTAAGCTGAGCTGCTGCTGAGTGGGATAGGAGGACAAAAAACCCTTCTGGGTTGTGATCTGGGACATGGCGTGGCCCTGTCTGTGGTCTTCACTGTGAGGGTTACACAAGCACTCCTGCTGCTGCAACTAAATTTTAGAAGAGAGGTCAGAATAGTTTGAATATCCGAGCGTGAGGTGGGTGTAAGAGAACAGCTCAGAGGCTCTTCTTCTCACCCTTCATCCTCAGGGGAATTAAACATGAGAGCTAAGTGCTTGCTTTTCTGAAGCTATTACTGGCAACCAATGCAAAATGTCCCTTTTCATGACAAGTAAATGACCTGCTAAGTACAAGCTATAAAAATTCAGGTCATGTTCTCTGTTTCATTAATATGCTGCCTGAAAAAGCCTTTGCCTGCTGGGGAATGGGAGTTAGAAAACCCTTAAGGATTTCTCACTGTCATTATGAGATAGAAAGGCAAACAGGCTTCTAAAGGAAAGAAGGCTCCCAAAGGACAGGCTGCCTTTGTGTCTTGATCCCATGAACAACCACAGGAGGAGGCAAGTAATGCCATTTACACACACAGTCCCAATAGTGTGGAGTTCGAATGCTTTTATATTTCCCTAATAGCTGGGCCTGACTGTCCCAGAAGTCAATAGAAAGGTTTTTGTGATTGCAACAGGCAGTGGACCAAAAATGTTATGCAGACACAGAAATGTTTGTAAAGTTGGTAAGGAGGGGTAGAACAATATTAATTGGAAAGAGAATCTAAGGGACAGTCTCTCTGAAATATTTTTCTACAAAAATCATAGAATTGTTTAAATTGAAAAAATCTCTTAAGATCTTTGAGTGAAACTATTAACCCAGCACTGACAAGACCACAACTTAACCACGGTAAATCTATATCACACTTCCAGGGATGGTGATTCCATCACTTCACAGGCAGTGTGACCACCCTATCAGTGAAGAAATTTTTCCTGACATCCAATCTTAATCTTCCCTGGTGCAACTCAAGGCCATTTTCTGTCATCCAGCCACTTGTCACGTGGGAGAAGAGGACAACGCCCACCCCACTGAAACCTCCTTTCAAGTAGTTTGAAGAGAGTGATAAAGTCAGCACTGAGCCTCTTTTTCTCCAGGCTAAACAAACACAGCTCCCTCAGCTGCTCCTCATAAGACTTGGGCTCCAGGCCCTGTAGCAGCTTCATTGTCTCCTGTAGTCCTCGGGCCAGCAGCATCAAGAATTTACTGGAGAAGGTTGTTCTTTCCACATAAAACTGTCATCCAGAAATCAGAGAATTGTCTCCCTGCAGGGGACATCCAAGGTGGGTTCAGAGGGTACATCCCTTCTAGCTGTAATTACAGGGATTTCCCATAAAGGATGTAGGGAGGATGGACCTTTATTCACATGCTTGACTAAGGCTGGATTAATAATCTAAAGATGGGTTCTGTATCCAAAGCCTTTTCTCTATGTAGGGAGTTTGGGCTTGAAGGAATTTGAAGAGCATTAGGTTTTGCTCTTTGCGATATTGAGTAGGATGCATCCCACCTTCCTGACTCAGTTCTCTGGGCTTGCAGGGTGGTAACTGATGTGCTTGGCAGTCAGGTCAGGCTGTCCCTGAGTTCTGGCTTTCTACCTCCAAGTCAGTCCCCATTCTCTCACCTGTGTTGCTTCTGCAACTACAAACTGATAAATTGAGTTTCACATGGAGAGCATGGAGGCTGAGATGTAGCAGACAGAGCCAAAATGTAACCCGAGAAGTCAAAGCCATTCAGAGGGTTATAAATATTCCCTTGAGCCACCAGGTATTTTCAGGTTGGGCATTCGGGTGTCCTGATGAATTACTTCTTTCCAAAGGTGGGTTTTAGGGACCTGGCTGCTTTGTGTCCTCCTTTGTTGTTCACTACCATGTACATTGTTCTCTACAGTGCTCCTGCCCAGAATGCCAATATTTTGGAGTAGCACCATCAGCCCAATTCCAGCAATACTCAGCCTGCAATGAATGCATTGATTCATAGCTTATTTTCAAATCAAGAAGGAATGGCTATGCTGATCTGCTCTGACACTGAGCATGCAGTGGGCACAGGAGTATTTATAGCTCTGTTTACAGTATTCTTCTCTGTATACAAGTGAATAAGGAAAGTAAAGAGCAGGTTCCCTGTTCCAGTGTAGGTTTGACAGCCACTACAAACTCAAGTGCTTTATTAAGGTACTGCCCTCAGTAATTGGCAGGGCAGACTAGCCCTGACGATTCCAGAGCTCGTGAGCAAAGAGCCACCCACATATAGCACTTGTGCATGTATCTATGGCCTGACTGCAACAGAAGCAGAAATTCCAGGTGCAAGGACAGAGATCTGGGAAATCCCGGGTCTGTGTTTCTTAGTCTCCACAGTAAGCCTGTCTTGCATCTTCTCTTGAGGGATCATCTGTCCTACATTCTAACTATATTGAAGCAGTCCAAAAGATGCATAAAGTCAATGGATAAGATGGTTGAAATGAGCCTAGGCATAATAAATAACTTGTAGGGAGGTTCTAGAGAATAGCACGACAGAGCCATCAACAACTGCAGCTGCTACAGCTCCCCCAGTATAATATTTTTCAGTGTGTGTTCCCTGATTTGTATTTGGAATCACAGGCTAAGACACAGAATGCTTCCGAGCACCATGGTGCTGCATCTCACCTGTGGTGATGGACTGACCTGCCCAAAGCTCATGCACTCCATGAAGATTAGCTCTCTTTCATGTATGGAACTGAGATCATTAGAATTGAAATGATGCTAAAAGTTACCTTGCTTTCCACTTGCTGTGTCCCATTTTTGTGCCTTGTAGCATGCAGCCAGTCTCCAGGCCACTTGTCTTTCTCCTGTGCTTTAATTCTGTTGCCTTAGCTCTTGATGTATGGTGAATGTCCAACCAGGAGCATGAGCAATAACCAGCTATATTAATTAGACAGATTAGCTAGATTTTCTTCCTGTTCAGTCTCAGATTTCTGCAGGTTAGTGCCATGCAATTGCTTTAGGACCGCCAGTGCAACAGAAGAAGCCCTTTTCATTCTTCCATTTTCATTCCAGTAAAATGGAATTTACAATATTTCTTAGAATATTATTCTCATAGCTAAATTTTGCTAGAGTTCTGATTGACATGTGTCCCATCAGGTTCAAATTTCCCCAAGAACCTGCTTTTTTCACCAAACTGTATTGGTGAGTGAACATGTAATCAACTAACATTGCACATCCCTCAGATGAAATCCCTAAGAGGGAAAGTAATTGCCTTTTTACATGCACAAATGGTAAAATCAGATGAAGCTAATGCTTTGATAATTAAGAGAAGCAGTTATAAATTTTTCTGCATGGAAGTAGCACAGCCACTGAGGCCCTCACAACAGTGAATCTCACAGTCTTGCTCTTGGGCAAAGTATATGCAGTCATCTCTAATCTGTTCCATCTCTCCCCAAGCAACTCACCCAGCAGTGTGAACAAATTGCCTGGAAATGTCGTCATTGGGCTTCATCTGGCACTATCTCCCCTTCTGTCTGGGTCGTTGATTTCCTCATCTCTCCTCTGTCTTAAAACTCACACCATACATTAATTTGTGGCTCTCCAGTACTGAAGCAGCTGCACTGTGCCTCCCCTGCTCAACACCATCAGTTTTCAGACTCTGAAGTGTCCTTCAACTGCTGCTCACATGAAGATCTCCTGAATGTGTCTCAAGTGGCCTGCCTGCCTGCTACACAACAGCATGTGCTCTGCCAGCTTTTGTTTCATCACAAGAGAGCTCAGAGCTGCTCTGCTTTCGGAAATTGGGTAAGATTTGGTCTCCTTCCTACAATGACTCAGTGTGCTGGAGAAATGACTTCTGCCTTGTACGAGCAGCTACTGTGGAGCTCTCAGAGCTGTGCCAGTCTCTGCTAGCCACCAGCTGCCCTCTGGAGAGCCCCTTCACCAGCAAAGTGCTGGGGCTGCTCCACGCTCTAGTCTTATGATTGCTAAATATAGAGTCCATTGATAAATAACATAAATGCATGAAGGGCACAAGAACAAGCAGTTGTTGCAGCTAACTAATGCAGTCGTTTCCTCTGTTCTTTTGCCCATGTCTCTGTGACCTTTCAATATCACTCTTTGTATTTTGAGTAGATATCTGTGCACACTAGATTCATGCATAGTTCTCATTGCAAGAATGACCGGGATCGAGCCCTTCAGCATGTAATTCAGCCCCAGAGAAATTATTGTGTAAGAGATAAAGTCTCGTCTAGCAACTGATGTTGTAGTCACTCTCTGCTTGCACTGGTCAATGTTGTCTGATCTGCTGTCACAATTTAATAGCAAATTATCACTCAGATCCTCTATCAGCTCTGTTTGCTGAGCTGAAACCAGTTTGGGCATCTACATCAAAAACTTGCCTGCTGTAGGTTTGCACAGCTATTTCCAAGGATCTAATCTAGATCCTTAGCAGAAACCTAATTTCCTTGTGTTTTATTTGAACTAATAAAGTCCCACTTTTCCTCAATACTTGTGAAGTGAGTGCATGTGACACGGAAGTAAGTGCAAGATGGTAAGACCTCAAATGTGAAGCCCTTACTCCTAAATTAATGGTGATCTTAATGGGAATAATTCCATTCAAGGGAAGCATCAGATAAAATGAGACTATTTCCCTAGGGAAGTATGTTCTTTTATAAAGCTCTGCAGATCCTTGCCCTTCTAAAAACCAAATTGGCAGTCTCTTTGTTTTGCAGCCAAATTCCTCATCCTAGGCCTGGAATATGTCCTGAAAAATATTTCTAGAGAATCCCCTGTTATAAATAAACTGGAGGAGGGAAGTAGTCTATGTATCCTTTCTAAAACAAAGAGCAGTAGGTTGCAAAAGGGTATGGAGAAAGGGATGATCTTTTTTATAGAGAAGAAAAAAAATCTTGATATTGAAGCTGATGTTTGCAGTGTGTGCTCAGGATGAGTCACATGAAAGGCAAATTGAGATAAAAGACTCCCGAAAGAAAACTGATTTTAATCTCTGTATCCCTGCCTACATGGTCTTTGCTGCAGAAATGAAAGCACTGCACTCCCCTGTAATGTCTCCTTCTCAAAAGGTGCAGCACCACCAGTTCCCCTGAACTTCTTCTCTGTGCCTTCACTGTATGTTCTCTATGCATAAAGCTTCTCAGGAGGTTTTTTCCTTTACAGAAGGTGCTCATGATTAGCCTGTCCCAGCATTCCTGCAGCTGTTAGAGCCACACCATGTCCCATCTCTAGTCTCCAGCCTCGTTAGCTCTCAAGCAGTCATGTGAACTTTTGTCACATTTCTGTAGTTGCATGTAAATATCACTAGATGTCCTCTACTGCTAAGTAGCTTTACCGTGTGCCAAGCACCAGAAAAATTCAGTGAAATCAATCTCAGATGCTAAAGCTATTTTATACTTCCATTGTTCCTAGTCCATAGATGAACAGCAATATTGCTCATCCATAGCCTGAACGAGTGATCTGCTACCTCTAATGCAGTGGACTTATAAGAGCAGCAAATCTGTATTGGTTTGGTGCAGATTTGGAGCCAGCTGGCAGTGGTAGGAGCACCTCAACATTTTCCTTTGCAGCTCATTTGAGACTGAACCAATAGACAGCACTCAGGCTTTTGTCTCCTTGTGCTCTTCTCCAAATTCAACACCAAGGATCGAGCCCCCAGGGTTGCATTCTACAAAGATCTGACACAGTGCAGAATGGTGCATGCATCTCTGCAGGGTGCAGTCAGGTACAGCTCATTGCTCCAGCAAAACCTGTCTGCTCTCCAGGCAGCGGTGCCAGCAGCATCTTGGGTTAGCTCATGGGTTGGCCACCACATCCCCTCAAACCCCATCTCCATGTTCTGATTTCTCTGTAGTGATGAGGCACTGGCAGAACTTACACAGACAAAAATCCTACCCATTGGTTGCACTGTTCCTGCAGAGAAAACATTACTTTTTTTTTTTTTTGTGCAAGCAGTCCTTGCCTTGCTGAGGTACTGTGCAAGCCCTTATGCTTGCAGCTGCCCACTGAAGATCTGGGGCAAAGGAAGTGTCCCCAGCAGCCAGAAAGGCAGCTGACAGCATAATAAGCCAAGAGGCTCATGCTGCATTAACCCACTCAGCTTTAATATGGGATAATAAACAGCCAAATTCATCTAGACCTAATAGTGAAATATTATGCTATATAAATAATGTGTCCTCTGATTTAGAGAGAGTTTGCCTGAAGTATAATCTGACCTGAGCATTTCAGAGATTGTACAGTCACTTTAATCTATTCAGTGAAGCTGAAAGAGACTGGAAATGTCATGTGCTCAAATCTGCATGGGGGGAAATGCTGGCTGAAATTTTAAGACACTCTTTTCTTTTAGCTTTGTATTTAGTTCCACAGTTTGAAGCATCGCTCATCCTGCACTCACATCCCCCCAGGGAGGACTGGTAAAGGGGAAGCTCTTCATGCCTCTGCCTCTGCTGTCAAACTGAACGTGATGTTTTGTTTGAAGGCTCCTTGGGGTGACTCAGCAGGATACAAAAATGCACTTAAATAGGAGTTGTATTGTATAAGCACTCAACCACAGCAGCAATTCCCCTTTAGCAATGTTGTTAATGAATACACACTACAAGAAATCTAATGCTGCTCCAGATACTGGCTGGAATTGAAAGAAGACTTTTTGGCTTTCCTCCTTATATAATTTTAGTATTCCTTATGGGAAGGAAGGCTACTGAGAACTGGCGGATAGAGTGGATATCTGATGCACAGGGACCAGGCCACAGGCTTTTCCTCTCAAATGGACTTTGGTATGAAACATATCAGAGATTTTCAGGTTTTGGTGTCTGAATATTGGACTAGGTTTGCAAATGCAGCTATCTTCATAAAAGCAGAAATGTGCCTGCTCTGAAGGGCGATCTGTTTAAGATGTCCAAATACAAAGCTGGATGGCCAGATTTAAATATCTAAACACAAAATCTTTGACCTACTGGTCCCAGCACTGCTGTCTCCCCAGCATTTGGTGACAACATTTCCAAACCTTCAAGGGTATATAAATGATCTGCTGTGTATAGCTTTGCCAGTTCTGCCCTCACTGGTAGCAAGATGTGCTGATAGCAAAACCCACATTCCTCATATCCACTCACCTCTATCGCTGCACTGCAGTCTGCCCTGGGAAACTGAGGAGACTGATTTGTCCTAGAAGGTAAATTTGTAGCCAATAAAGAAGCTGGTTTTCACACCAAATTCAGGTGCAAACATGTGACAAATGCATGTCTTACAAACCCAGCTACTGATTCATGTGAACAAAACACCTCTGTCCCGTGGTTCGGTTGAGAAAGCCTGTGGGGGTCTTCTTGAACAATGCTCATGTGTCTCCAGATGGGGTGAGATTAGCTGAGAATTTGCAGGGTGAGCAGTCAAGGGCATCGCAGCCAGGTGTGCTATGGCAGCTTACTGTGGGTCTGCTCTCTCTCATCATCTCCACCACGCTACTGGACCAATGCCGACTTTGAGGCAGACACTCATGTATCTTGTTTGTAAAATGGCAGTGTGCTCCTCTCTGCCTTTTATTTACGTGGGAAAGACAGCATGAAGTCTGTCTTGTTTCATGCATGCTGCAGCACAGTACCAGACTGCCTTGGATAGACTTTTTGGGGGAGTAGTGGACTGAATGTAATGCTAATTTGGCACAGGAGGGGAGCTGGGGCTGTTCACTTCTGTTTAAGAACCATTTCAAATTCGCGTGTCTCTGCTTTGCACACCAGCAAGGAGATGGGCCTTGACCCAGCAAGGTCAATCAGCAGGTGCCTAAATGCAGCCCTTTGAGGCTCAGTGTGTCCTGGGAATCCCTCAGGGTTGTGCCGTGATGCTTCTGAGGTAGGACAATGGGCACAGCCAGCCCAGTCCGTCCTTACTGCCATGGATTATTCTCACATGGCCATTGCCAGCATCCTCTGTGAGGGCAGCATGTGTCAGGAAGTACGTGCCCGTGCGGGAGGAGGGCTTTTGCTCCTGTCAGCGGCAAGGTGTGTGAGATGGGAAAGGAGCCTGCAGGTGACATATGAAGTGCTGCTTTGGTTCTGTCTCCCAGAGCCAGCCGAGCGTGCAAAGGAGACGTAGGAAAAGTCACCACTGCCCATGCGTTCCCCGAGTCCCATCTAGGATGAACTCTGGTATATTAAACACAAATTCTATTATTGCGATAAAACTCGCTGAGGCTTCCTCGTATTTATTATGAATATGAGGGGGAATATGGCGGGAATGGGGCCAGTGCGCGGACAGTACTCGGTGTGCGCTGTGTTCATATGGCTTGAACGCCGCTCGTATCATCCCGTGCCCTCTGGCTGCAGCCCTGTCCATCAGGCAGAGAACCGGCTGTTTACTCTGCTCCTCCTCCTCAGGGCCGGAGGGGTCTCTCCGCTCCCGTTCAGGCACAACCCCCCGGGGCTCGGGGTTCCGGGCGGGCAGNCCCTCCGGCGGCGCCCGGCCCGGCCCCCGGCGGCGGGGCCGGGCTATTTATAGCAGCGGCCGCGGCGATATAAGGGATAGCCGGGTGCGGGCTGCGCTGCCGCGGCCGCCGGGACGGGAGGGAGAGCGGGAAGGGGCCGGCGGCGGTGCGTGGGGTATGGGCGGGCGCTGAGGGCGCGGCCCCGCAGCGCGGGGGAGCGGGCTCAGTGCGGTTCCGTGCTGCTCTATAAGAGCGGCGGGGGGGCAGGACCAGACCAACAATAACGCGCAGTTTGTTCTGCCCGTCCCCCGCGGGGTGCGGGACGGCGCCGCGGCACTTACGGCGCTCCACGCGTGACAAGCCCGCGGGAGGGGCGGGACCGGCGTGACACCCGGCGGTGACCGCGGCGGGGCTTCCCCCTCGCCTCCTTTCCTCTCCCCGCAGCGATTCCTGCTGAAATGCGGCGCCCCGCGCTGGCATGAGCCCCTGTGCTGGGAGGAGCGCGCCCCGGGCACCGCCGCTGTCCCTGTCCGCAGCTCGGTGTCGCGAGGGAAGGGCTGTCGCCGACTGGAGCCGCGGAGCCGCCGCTCTCGGCAGCGCCGGACGCGGGACGGACGGTACGGGGCTTCGTGAAGCGGGCGGGATGCCGGGGTGGCCTTCCCTTCCCTGCCGAACGCCGTGGGAAGGGGATGTGTGGCTTAGTGGTCGGAATGCTGTGGGGTCTGTGCCTTCTTCGGGGGAAGAGGGGTCGCTCTGAGTTTCGCTCTGTAATGGAAGATCTTTGTAAGTTGAGAGTTTGTTGGATTTTGCTTGTGTCAGGGGTTCCCCCCCAGTCCTTCCCTGACATAGATTCAGAGCCACGATAATGTTTTACTTTCGTACCCTGTGTTTGTTCTGATCTGATCTGGGTATGGCGAGGTTTCTTATCTTCCATTTAAACTGCTCTTAGACCACTGACTACTCTGTGAAAGCTTCCATATTCACGTGTTTTGAGTTTTTTTGCTAGACTTTTAGCAGAAAGACAGAGATGCTGTCTTCAGTTACGAAGAAACAAGGAGAGGCGAAGGCACTGGGTGTTTTCTTTGGTTTTATTTTGACTTTACTTTTTTACTCTCTGCTTTATAAAAACAAACTGAACCCCAGCTGACAGACAAAGATTTTTCAGCTTTTGTAGTCGGGATTGCTGTGAATTAGAAAGTAAACTTGTAGTTTTTTTGTTTGTTTATTTGTTTTAATCAGCGGTTCAAGAGCCCTGGAAGCAGCGTAGAAAACCCTACCTCCTAGACAGAGAAACTGAGACAGAGCCACGCTGGCTGCAGGCTGAGGAGCAAGTGTTAGAGCTCGGGTGGACCATCTCAAGCATCCTGCACTTCACTGCTCCAGTGACCCTCCCTGTTGAGCTGATCACGTTAGGCAACAGCAGAGGCAAGTTGGAGTGGAGACTGGGCTTTTGTAAGAAGAGCAAAGCACACAGTGGAATCCTGACCCCTGTGTGAGGCTTCTTCCCAGCACAGGGAACTGCAGCCCTTCAGCACTGTCAGCTGGCACTGTTCTGCAGTCCTGTTACAGAAATATGAAAATCTAAGCCACCGACTCCTCAGGTAGCTTAAGTCTTCTAAGTTCGGATTTTGGTGGCAGGCTGAAAGGAATGCTAATGACGGGAAATGTTCTCTATGTGTCTTATCTTGAAACTGTTGTTCATGCAGTAGTTGATACTAAGTCACACCTGGCTATCCATGTGCTTTGTCAGTTTTCACTGTGAAATTATCTGGTTAGCTCAGGCTCTTTCTGCACAAGAAAGATGCATTTCAAAGACCTAAAACTGTTATTTTTCTTTATGAAAGGTGCCTGTCTGTTGTGCTGAATTTGCAAAGGGCTTTGAAAAAATAGGGTCTATTAATTTAAGAAAGGCTAGGAGGAAGATAAGAGAGGGAACAAGGGGTGTGGCAAGGAAATTATGAAGTAATAGCTTTAAAAAAAACACCTCTCTGTAGTATAACTTTGGGCTGCCTAAAAGAGGTAGGATTTCTTTCTGCATACTTGAGTCTGAAAATACAAAGCTAACAAAAAAGCTGTCTCTTCCAAATAATACTGTATATAGAAAAATGGATGGTTTTAATATTATAGTCCTGTATCAATTTGCTTCTCTTTCTTTGATTTTGCTCCTGCATTCTAGGAGATATGCCATGTGATAGAGCATATAGTCCGGGTTGCAGAGGACCAAATGCCCCACCAGCATGACTCCCAAACCAAAGCAGCTGCACCAGGGTCAGAGCTGGCCCAGCATCTGTTTTCAGAAATTATGTGAGAGGCAGTTCAATTTATTGAAGTTTTTGCTGAGTGTTTTCACAAGCTCAGAATTTTTTTGCAGCAGAACTAAGAATTACAGAGACTATACTTGCCTTCTTCGTGTGTTGCAGTGAGTGTTTTTTTCTTAAACTGGGCCTGAGGCTAACACTAGGGAAGAATAAAATTGTATCATCTGGTGGTTAGAGAGGACTTCCTTCTCCCCACACATTTTTTGGCAGAGATGGAGACATGGAATTTGGGGACTGGAAGGAGGAGGATGAGTCCTGTATGTGAGCTGGTGTTGTCATTGGCAGAGTAGTACATGATTGCAATGTAAGGTCAAGTGCATATATGAAAAATGGATGTGATGATTCATTATTGTTTACAGTATGCTGTGGTTTCTTCTATGGGCTCTCCCTTAACTACAAGCAGAAGCAGTGACCTGTACCTGAGATATCCATGGCCATTTAGGTCACACCATGTTCTTGTAGTGGTATTTCACTGTTGAGACCTTTGGGGCAGAAAGTCTACTCCCTTCTGCTCTTAATTCTGGACAGCTCCTTCAGGAAAACTGTTTGGTTGTGTTTGTTTCTGCCGTTCCATTTTTATCTTCCTTCTTTGGGTGTGAAATATTTTTTGTGGCTGGATTTGAGCCAAGAACTTCTACCCACAGCTGCCAAGCCTGGCATCCCTTACTGACCTGTTGGCTCTGGGTGAGTCAGTTCGTTAGGATGAATCAGTCTGCCCTATGGAAGTTTTAGGCTCCAGATTTCAACTGGACCAGTCTTAAAAATTTGGTATTACCTGGTTTATTTGTTTGTCACTGCTTCAATCACACTATCATTCCTGGTGACTTCTGACTTCAGACTTGCTCCACCTTTGCAGCCTGTGTGGGGCCTCCATTGGGGTGTGATGTCCCTGCGTCTTGTGGAGCTGCTCTTGCCTCAGCATGGTAACTTCTCCTTGACTGCTCATCCCTTTAACTTCCTTACCTGCAGAGATGGAGGCAGGAGGGATCACACCTCAGCCTGGGAATGTGCAGCCCTCACTGCAGAGAGTACTTCATACTCTGGAGGTGGAGAATATTAACATGAGTCCAAAGGAATGAAAAGGGGAATATTTTTCCATGGTGGCAGTGTTTGCATAAGCTTTTACTGTCATAAATAAGTAGATCAAGGTTGAGGGGACAGATTCAGTATGAAAAATAGAGAATTAATAGAGAATTTATTTTCAGGCTTCTAAGACAGGGCTGAGGAAGAGAAGACGTGTTAAAAGATATGGAAACATGCCTTGAAAGTGACCTTTCAAAGACTGATGATAATATTCTTGGTGTGTGAGGTTTAATGAATTATAAAGCAGAAGGGGTTTGGGGGATTGTCCAAGTTAAAACAGAATGAGTGTGGAACTGGCAGGTGGGAGTAACCTTAGCTCACTCCTTGATGGAGTCGTTGCTTACAGAGGTACTTGACAGAAGATAATTACTGGGGAGGGGAGAATAACCTTCCTATTCTACTTGCATGTCACTGGCATTCAAAGTTCCACACAAAGTTCCAGCGCTCCTGTGGGTCACATCCTGAGTGCTTGTATCCAAAGTAAATCTAGAGCAAGTCCATCAACTTCAATAACATCTGCAGTAAGCCAGGACTGACTCTCCCTGAATAGGGAGAGGAGAAATGAACAGCTGTAGCTTCAGATGCTGAATTTTTTGGCATGCTCGTTTTTTTTGACATTTATGACCCTCTTATTCTCTGTTTGAGAGTTTAGTGGAGCAATTGCTGATCTGTGTGTGTATGTGAGAAAATGATTCAGGTGATGGGCCAGACCACTGGCTTACTGAGTGGTGTTAGTCTACTGAGGACTAAACAGTTGCTCCAGCTTTCTGTCATATCCAGTGAAAACAGGTACAACTGCAGTCAGCTTGCAACCAGTTTACAGTAAACCCACTCCTTGAGCTGTGGGTTAACCTGGCTAAGTGTCTCCTGCAGTCAGGTGTGTTACTCCTGCATGTGGAAATAAGTCTTGGTGTGCTTTCTGATTTACTGGAGTGTAAATAAACCAAGAAGGTCTTTCACATACAGGCTCTCTCATCGGCATATATTAGTAACGCTCATCAGCTTTTGACTGGAACCTTGATAGCATAATTGCTTTAAAAGGGTAACATATTCAAAACTACCTGCGTGACTTTGGGAGTTGGATTCCTAAGAGTATTAGTCATTATTTTAAACAATAGTCAGCTTTTTGAATTACATTCACTCCTGGAAGTTTTACGAAAAGGCTTCTGTTTATCTTGTCTTTAAAATGCCAATTTCTACGATCAGAGTGGCAGCTCTGCCACTCCCCTCATTTCAGATACTAAGTAAGAATGTTGAAGAAACAACTAGAAAAATACTGTGGTAAATAGAGTCTCGTGGGTAATCTTACTAGAGGGGTCCAAGAGGTAAAAATGTACTTTTCAGTCACCTGACAGCACGGTGGATATAGGCATGCATTTTAACTATGTCTTTAGGGACAGCCAAAAGGTTGACTGATGTCTCAGCTATTGGTGTAGACAGAGCAAAACATAAATTTCTCCAGACAGGATTTGGTGCACTGAATTCAAACAATTTGTGACTGGAACAGTTCAAGTCACTGGGGCAAACATGGTTATCAGAAGAAACAGATAAACTAAGAAAACAGTCTTGCATATACTACACTTTAATTTGCTATCAATCCCAGGGTTCTTTTTGAGCAGTGATGGAGTAGTCTTGATACTTGTGCAATTTTTAAAGCATTCCTTAACACTTATAATGCAAAATCTATTTATTTTGCAACATACCTGTGAGATAGGGACCTGCTATTTATCTCACTTTTACAGCTGGGGAACTGAAGTATTCAGTAAAGGTAAACACAGCACACAAGACTGATCACACAGGAAAGTCTGCAGCAGGACAGGCAGGAGGGGGCTGAAACACAGTCTCAATTCCCATGAAAACCAACAAGCTCTGGTCTGTGGTTTTCCCATCAGGTTCTTCCTTGGCATTTCTGAGGCAGCTTGAGGCATTTGCTTGGCTAGACAATGTGGGCCTTGGCTTTTTTAAGGAAGAAAGCTCAAGCCTGGTGATGTTGGAGGGAAGAAGATGTGTGTCAGGGGGAAGATGAGGAATGGGGAGTATCCCCCAGCTAGAGATGCCACTAACACCACTTCTTCAGTGAGTCTGGCTTCCCCAGTGCTGGCACAGACTGCTTCTCAGCTATTGGAACTATGTTCCTCTGGGCAAATCCCTGCTCTTCCTGTGCCCAGAGCCAGGTCTCCTCTTCTTAATAAAGTTGATATGAGTGGCTGGGTTGATGATAGCGCCTTCTTCTCAGCTCTATATCTGCTGTCACTGTGCTGGGTCCCTGTGCTACCTGGACTCCCTGATGGATGAGAGCCATCCCTGCTCCTTCTCAGTCTCGTGAGGGGCACCAGTGTTTTGGTTTTGGGGGAGGAAGCTGTCCAAAGCTGTCGGGAGGAATTTTTTGTTTTGGTTGTATGGTGAGCAGTAACAATATGAGTTTTATTGCTCAGAATGTATCCACGTTTATAGGATGCTATATTTAAAAAGGAGAAAAAATGAGTCATGGAGAGCTATGCTAATGCTAAGTATTTATGTCTACCTCTTGTGAGGCTGAAGGCAGTGGGAGTTGAGCAGCATTCTTGGGAAGTGTCTAGAGGATTTAAGGATCAAACTAAAGCCCACTGAAGTCAGCTGTAAGTCATGCTGTGCCTTGCTTGGGGCCCATATCATGTATCATGTGTTGATTACAGTGAAATCTTCCTGGAAAACTTGGGAGGTCTCAGTGCTATCAACTTGCCTGGCCTTGGGCAGGAGCTTGATTACCTCCCAGTGGTTATTGCTCTCCCATTGGAGTCAGACCTGGTCACAGTCTGGGAGGGATGTCCTGTTCCTCTTGGGCTGTGCCTGCAGCACCACAGGGTGGGAGCAGCGGGAGCCTGGGCATGTCTCGGCTTCTCCTACTCCTCTGCAAGAGCTGCAGTTTCAAGGAGACGTAACATTGGGATCTGCTGTGGTACAAGCTACTGGAGCTTTCCTTTCAGGGACAGCTAAGGACACAGGGATATCAAGGTTCAAATACGTTCACTTATGACACATCTTGACACTGGTTCAGTTGGTGCTTGTTTTATTTTAAAGTTCCTTAATGAAATAGCGATCTATTGGAGTGTGCCAGTGAATTCAGCTTTCCAAGTATCTGCCTGCCAGTGTAGCTCAACTCCTGTCACAGGTAGAGGAAGGACTTGGACTAGTATTTCACTGCAGGGTGAGCCAACAACGGAATATGGAGATGGATTCTGTGAACAAACCCTGACAGCTCCATGTGTTCAAAAAAGTAGATTTGGTAACACCAAGGGGCTCTGCAGCTCCCCTGTTTTGTCCAGTTATTGAAAGGAGGAGTTTTTGAAGTGAGCATAAAATAATTATTAAAATGAAATCTTAAGGTTTATTGGACTACTTTTTTCTGTTTTCTTGTGGTTTGAGTTTGGTTTGGTTTTTTTTAAGAATTGCTCATATCAGTGTGAGAATGAGCATGCCATATTTTTGACTGGAACGTTTTTTGCAGCCTGTTCTGTTTTCAAATGTAAGGCATGTGGAATCAAATACTTGCTCACCTTGCAAATGTAAGAGGGTTTTAAAACCTTCTGAATGGGAGTCTGCTATTTGCTGGAAGCAGAAAGCCTAATGGTGAGTCTGATAGGTAATAGCTGGAACAAAGACCCGCCCAGCCCAGGTTAAAAGGATGCTAATGGACATCGGTAGAGTGTCCACTTGCTTCTTGAACTGGCCTTCCCACTGAAAGAGCTACTATAAAATACCCTGTAGCTTGTCTCCAGGCACCTGCTAACTCAAAATTTACAGATATTTCTGTAAATCTGTGAGCCTGTGATATGAGTTCTTTACTAGTTGGTTGCTGCGACACAGAAAGACTCTGAAAGGGTATGAAATGACAAAAAGTAACAAGATGCAGATGGAATTTAATCTTTCAGGCACGTCCAGATACTGTTACCAGGTCTGTCATCTGTGCTTAGCATACCCAGATAGCTCTTCAGTGGTCTGCATAGACAGCTGTCAATGTAGTAAAGATTATGATCTTCAAAAGATATGTAGCTGATGTCTTGTGTAATACTTGGTATGGAAGTATTAGTGCCACCAGTCTAAGTGCAATGCTTGCCTGTTTGGGAGCATCTGTCTGTAGAGTAGGACTCTTTGGAAGAAGTTGTTCAGTACCCAGCACTCAATCTCAGAAGGAGTCGTGAAGGAGGTTCACAGAGCTTGGGCTGTGGAGTGATGAACTGGGAATGGGGAGATCACTGAAGGATATCTGGCTTAGTACTACTTGCTGCTGAGCTGTAGTGGCAGACTAAGACTGGTTTGGTGGCTGCTGGTGTTTCATGGGGACAAGAATCCTTAACTAACCTTGGAACAGGAGGAGACATGCCCCAGTGCTCTTCAAAAAAAACCCTAAGCTGTTGTGAATTGTTTTTTGTGAAACAACAGTGCAAACTCAGGTACTGCAATTGAAGCTTTCAGAGTAGGGTGTGATAACCCTGTTAAGGTGCCTATATCTGACATAGTTGCCCTTGAAGAGCAAGGCAGGGATCACCTGAGTCCATCCTGTGCACTTCCTTTCCACCTGAAGAGACCTTGGTGGTAGCTGGTGAAGGATTGTAGCTCTGAATTAAAAGTCTGAAGGTTATGATGAGCTGTGGTGAAGAGGTGGACTTGAATGAGTACTTGCAGCTCTTCCCTGAGAAAATACTTTGTAGCTCAAGGGCAGAGCACTTTCAAAGAGATTTCTCTTGTTTCCTCCACATACTGTGGATGCTTTCAGATCTAATCTGCAAACAGCCAAAATTATCTGCTCAGTTTCTCATGCCTGCCATTTGCTTTTCATGAGGTTTGGGCTGGTCTAAAGAGATACTTAATGCTCTGTTAAAGATGCTCTGCTGAGCATCACTTCCTCTGTACATCCTGCAAAATGTGTCCACAAGTCACAAAGGTGCTGACAAGCTGCTGCATCACCTCAGTCCTGTGAGCAGCAAGGGTTTTGTTGCATGAGATTTACCTGTGGAGTATTAAGTCTATCTTTGAAAATTTGACTTGGATCAAGCGCCTGTAGAGCATGAAAAGGCTTTCATGTTAATCAGTGAAGTTAGCTAAGAGAATATATGATTCCTTGTTCTTTTTGCAATGTAGCAAGTCTGTTTAATTAAGCATCTGGGATTTGAATTATTTAACAACAGAATAGTTTCAATCTACTTTTCTCCAGCAACCCCATTTTTATTCCTTGGATTTTTAAATTATAAGCTTCAGAAACTCTTCAGACCTCAGGAGGATGACTTACTGGATCCAGGAGGACAGAGGACTAGGACTCTTATTTTAAGGTCTCCAGAGCATAGCAAGTCACTCCCTGTTGTTTACATACCAGTCTCACACGAATATGGAAATAAATGCTAGACTGTTGAAGCAAAGGAGAAAAATTGTGTTTTCAGGCATATCCTACATTGAAACATCTGTTTGGTTTTGCGCAGTGTAAGAATAAAGCCTTTTGCTGCATGAAACACTGGGAGCAGTTCTCTGGTTTGGAGGTCAGATTGCCTCCTCTGGTTTGGAGAGAAAGAGAACAGAGCAAAGTAACAGTAGTTGCAGTTCACGTGGGCTTGGGAGGAGTTGTGAAGAGGTGGCCTGGCTTAGCTGAGAGGTGGGAAGGGACAAAGAGGAGTCATCTAAGCCAGAGCAGTGGAGGACGCCTGAACCTGGGCAGCGAGTGGATGTCTGCCACCTGCAAGGCAGTGACAAAAGAGCTGAGGAAGTGCCTGCTTGTGTCCATGGTGGAGCAGGGGTGCAGGCAGCCCTGGACAATGTGTCCTCATGGGCAGCAGCAGGACTTGCTGACAAAGCTGCTTGGACCCAACAAATTCCTAAGATGTCTCCCAACCTCAGTTGTGCTCTGGCTCCCCAAGCCCTCCTGACCCCAGGCTAATGTGTTCTGGCTCCTGTTTGGGACCAGTGCACTTCAAAGGCCTTGTCAAGATGAGGGGTGGGTGGACACCGTGGGTGGAACTGGTGACCCAAAATACCATTTCCCCTTCCTAAGGCTGGGCGTATACCAAATTTGTGTCTCTGTGTGGTAAAAGAATATGAACCAAAAGTGCTGAGGGATGCAGTGGTTAAATTCAAACATGCTGTGGCAGGATGAAAGTGATCTTGTCCCTTACCAGCCCTTAATGCTTTGGGGGTTTATTTATTTTATTTTTTTCAAGTGTCTGTGATCCATGCTGTCTCTATCTGTGCTTTTAAGAGATTTTTATATGCGGACATGTCAAGATACCATTGGGGTAAATCATCCTATGTTGTATTGTAACTTGCTAGGTCAAGATAAAATAACAATATCTATAGGTATCTTTCAGTTAAAATCTGAAGTTCGTTGAAGATGCTGAAGAAAAAGAGAAAGACCCTTACATTGAGTTAATGTCTATTATGGAGAACCCAGAACAAAGAAGGGCTAAATCCAATATCTTGCTCTTTCTGTGAGTCTGGTATGTAAGATACAATGCAAGAGAGAGATTTACCTAGATTGCCAAGACTAAGGTAAACATCTTTTTGCTTAGTGTTTAAAAATCATTAATGGCACTTTACATGCATAGGAATGAGATTTACCCTGAGGTTACAGCAACATAATGCTACATCCTGCTACTTTTGAGAGAAGACTTTAATGTCTCAGTTGGAACAGGGTAGCTGTACTTCAGAGTTGTGTGGTGGATGCAAGTTAAAAATGCATCTTCCTGGGCTCTTCTGGCAGAATCTAGTCATTTCCTTGAAACTTCTTAGCCAAGGTCTTTAGGAGATTGAAACTTGGAAGGATCTGAGCAAGGAGATGCGTTCAAATAGGAGCAACTGAACCAAAGTGTTGCTCTAGAAGAGCTCATCAAGGATTCTCCTTTGAAGGTAGCTCTTGATTTACCTCAACAGTCTAGACTCAGAAGCCTTGTCCAGTTACTTTGCTTTACTTTGTTCGTATGTGGTCTGACCTGTGAAGTGACCCTTCCCATTGCCCAGCATTAACCCTGTACACCTGTGGGAGCCAGTGCTCTGTACCATTTCAGATACAACTGCAGTGGACAGTGGCACTGTAGTACCACTCACAGTGTGTCCAGCCCCAGTAAATGACAAGCAATGTGGTGATATTGGTGTGTAACCAATGCTTTATCCTCTTTTCCCATCAAAGGTCCTTACTTGCCCCTGTTGCTAAGACTGGGTGGTGTATTCACTGTCTGCATTTCTCTGGGAAGGGAGGTCCTCAGTGGGTTGGGTCTAGCCCAGCACGTCTCCTCATCTCTCCAGGATAGCGTTCTGTCAGGGAGTCTGACTGTGCAGTTTCTGCAAATCTGTCAGTGCCAGCCTGATGATAAGGACAGAAGGCATCATCTTCAGCATGGGGCACTGGGAGGCTGAGTACTTTGAAAGCTGACTCTGAAATAATAGTAATGTGTGGTGTGTTTCTCCCATGTGAACGCTATATCCAGTTCATAGGCAAAAGCAGAAGATGTTATTGTTTGGTGTATGTGAAAGATGCTTTATGGCAGTGGCAGCAGAGGGTGTGCCTCTCTCTTTTCCTTTAAATGGCAAGAGAGACTGATATTTTCTTTTCCTTTTTTTCCACCACCAAATGGTAATTGGGTTTTGAGGGGGTTTATCTTTCTCTGAAGTTGTGAGTGAATTTCTGATGTGATTGCACAGAGGTAGGGGTGGTTGGAGCCCTGCTGTTGCCTTGTTCATCGGAGGTGCTTCATGAGAGTGCAAAACACTTCTGAGGTATGATTTCCTGTAGCATACTAATCCAGTGAAGTGCTGTAGACTGGCTTGCTGGCACTGTTTAAATCCATAGTGCAGCACCACCTGCCAAACCACAGGGCATAATGGAAGTGTTAATGAATGTACTTATATATCCTCCCACACGGCTGCAAGTGGAGTGACTTATAAGTCAAGGCAGAAGGTTTAGGCTGAGCATAGAAGGAACCAGGCTTAGGGTATCCTGATGCAGATCTGAGCTGAAAGTGGTGGGTGAGAGGTGGCCACAGGAGTCTAAAGGTGGGTCACCTGATCTATAGGGTCCTTTCAAAGACATGTTGATTTTCAGCTGCTGCTCTTTGGTTTCATCCACTCCTGGCACCTGAGAAGAAACTTGGGCATTCAACAGCAAAGTGAAGGTACTGAGCAGCACCAGCTGGGACTCCAGTACCTCTTTCCTGAAGGGGTATCCTTGTGGGATGCTTCTCTCCAGTGCTGGCAGGGTGAGTGTACTTGACAGGAGGGAGGACTTGAGTCATGCAAGGTTAAACTCTGTTCCTCAGGGGTGGTTTGGATGGTTGCCCAGTGGTCTCAGTGTCAAGGTGTGTGTTTGCCACTAGGAGGACTTGTCCAGGCTGGCAGAGAGCAGGAGGAGGGGAGCAGGGAGAGAGCTGACAGCTGAGGAGTTTGCCAAAGAGAAGGGCTGAGAAGAGGCACCAGGGCTGGCCTGGCACGTGGCTGGGTTGCTGGCACTGTACGTGCACCCTGTCCTCAGGCAGATTCATTGTGTGTAGGGCAGAGTAGGGGGCTTATCCAAGTACCCAGCCCTGAGTTCTGCCCACACTCTTCTTTGAGACAAGCCCGTTGGATTTGCCAAGTATGGAGTCAACTCCCCAGCATGCTGTACGTAAATAAGAGGTTTATGCTCTTGGCAGACACTGTAATGAGCCTGGAAAAAATTACTGTTACAGGTCCCAGGCCACTGATGAGGCCTTGGAGTCTTCCAAGTGACAGAGTACTGACACGGACCTGGGAAATGCCTGGAATATCCTTCCACACTGTTCTGGAATTTAGAGTCATTAAATTCAAAGTAAAATAGGCCAAGTACCTATTTGGGTAAACTTGGGAGATAGCTGTTCCTTCATCTTTTGAAGTCCATGCTGGTGAAGCTCTCCTAAAGCTCCAGCATTACAGACTAGCTTGCTTTGTGCTCTTCTGTACCTGTAAATGAGTATTAGATGGATTGTGGGGAACCAGGAGGACTGTTCTCAACCCAGGAGCCTGGGAAAATTTACAGAAAGCCCTACAAGCCTGCCCAGTGCCCTGGAGTGTAGAAGTGTTGCAGAAACACTGCATATGTGCATATGCTGCCCCATAACTCATATGTAATTTCAGGGAAAACTGCAATAGAGAGAATGAACAGTCAATTTGTCTGTTTTTCCATGGGATATGGACAACAATAGTCTTTCTGCCTAGGAAGTACACAATTGTGAGTAAAGTTTTGGAGAAGATTTGCTGGTAGAGGACAGATTTTGGAAATGGCCTGGAGATCTCGTCTCCTCACCTTCTTCCGTCTGCCCCTGGGGCTTGATAGGATTCACCCATCCCCTTGAAATGCTATTACCAGGGAACTTCACAACCTTCAGCTCTTTGCAGCTGTCTAATAGATGCAAAGTGTGTTTGCCAGGAGGGAAGGGAGTTTTTAAAAATCCATTTATATCCTAAAGGACATCCGGTAGCAACACTGGAGATGTAAAAAACATTAAATACCAAATTGAGACTGACTGGAAGACAAACTTGGAGCCAAACACATTGATTGATTTGTGGGAGAGTGACTGGAATGGGATGGCCCTATACCCTTTCTATCCATTAACCATCTCCAGAACATTGGCTCAGCCATGCCTGCCCTGTGCATGGACAGCTTGGTGCCTGTAAGACTGCAGTGCCCATAAAAGCCATCAAAAAGCTGGTGGAGGGGTGGATGTGCATCTCACAGTTCTATGCTGTGTTGCATGAATTAGTCACCTGGACTGCTTCCACCTGCCCAAGGTGATGCTGGATGAGGCTGGGAGGGCTGTTGCCAGGAGGGCTGCACATCTGGCTGTACTGCCAGTGCTAGGGCTGCATGCAGCCAGCAGAACATCTGGGCTGCACACAGAGAGCATTGCTGGGACACTGGAGTATTGCTTCAGAAACCTTACTGAGCAGTGTAAGAGCAGCAAAACCACCCAGGGCAGTGAATTTGGGGTCTTTTTATTGGCGTGTCAGCAGGCTGGGATGTGTAAGAGGGAAGCTGCCCATTTCCAGGGATTGTGTGAGCAGGAAGGGCAGTTATTGGAATTCGAAGCCACTTCCTCCACTGTAAATTTGTTCTTGCTGTGTTATCTGTGACTGGGCAGGGCAGGGGAACATCTTGGCTGTCTGATTTTTTGCTACAGTATGTTTAGGTCAGCTTCACTGGTTCCATGATAACATAGGAGAGGCATTCCTGGCCTCACTAGTGAAGAATTTGGAAGAGTAATACAGGAATCTGTCATCCTCTGATGTCTCCTGATACCTTTGGAAATAAATGAGTAAGGAAAGGGATGGTTGATTTAAACATATATGAAGTGATGGAAGTAAAAACAGTTGAGCCATAAACTTCTCGGGTCCCAGTCACTGTGCAAGGATGCTCTCATTTCATGCCGTGGCAAAGGCTTGATTCAGCCTCGAGTGGACAGCCCTAAACTGGCAACCATACAGTTTTGTTTGAGATCTTAAGAGATACAGGATTGGAGCTTGTGTAGCTGCTTTCTCGTCACATATCTGGATTCTCTTACAGAACTGGTACCAGCACTGCTGTAACTATGAATGACCCAAACCTGACTGAGCTGTTTTTAATAATAAAAAAAATAATCCGGCTTCAGTATCTGACTGTTGTCTTGTCAGAGTGACAGGGATGTTCTTACGTATGTTGAAAAGGGCACTACATCACTGAGAGAAACAGACTGAAGATTAATGGAGTTATTGTGGGAGGTGTAGGAGGAGTTGGGAGAGGGAAGCAGAGTTCGTTTTGGATGACATTTGTCAGTTTGACTGACTCATGCTGTGCTGCATTTATATACACATCAGGACACTGACAAGCACGTGCTTCCAAATGAAAATGAGTGAGTCCCTGAACTCATCCTGGCCGTGAAAAAGCTGCTGCTTGGTGCTACAGGAACAAGGGCTCCTTCTTATATCACTTAGGGATTTGCAGTGGGGGAAGATGGGGGGCTGCCTACCTCTTAAGCACTTTCCAGTGACGTGGCTTTTTATTATTATTATTTGTTCAGACTATAATTCCATGTTTCCTGAAATAACCACCAAGTATTCATCAGGCAGCTACTGCCTTTAGCTGCCTTTTGTGTGAATCTCAAGTGCTTCATTACTCCCCCGGTGTGTTCTCTTTCTCTTACAGTAAATCTGAGCAGCATCTGTGTAGTGGGGGAGGTGATGCAATTTTGGGTTGAAATGGAGAAAAGGTCTGGCTGGCACAGGAAGGCAGTGAGGAGTTTAGGGAACACAGCCCTTGGAGTTTAGCATCTTTTTGCGCAGGAGGAGAATTCATGAGGCCACTTCCAGGAGCCACAGCTACATCCCCCAAAATCAAAACCAAACCCAATGTTCTTTATTGCTGGATAGAGGATTTTATTTTTAAACAACAGTTGGTTTATGACTTTTTTTTTTCCTCGTTAATAGCCATCTGATAGTGCTTTGATCACTGCTCCCAAAAGGAAATGCCTGTAATTTCCTCTTACAGGTCTTACAGGTGCTGGGCTCCATCAGATCTCCTGGAAGCTAATGGGTGATGAGAGTTGAGAGCATTCTTCACCTGTCAGAATTCTCCTTACTAGAAAACCTCAAAGAGTTGAAATTCATTTGGATTTGAAAAACTTAATGCCAGAACTACAAAGGGTGTCACACTGGTTTCTGACATGGCAGATCTCTTCCATGCAGACTTCCTGCTGAGGACTGGCACACAGTCCTTCCAGCTTTTGCTCTTTGAGTCCTTTTTAAGGCATTGACTGGGAAGGAAATCTGACAGACTGGAGGAAATCTGGCTAAAAGTTAATCATCTTTATTTAATAATAATTGGCAGTGGTTGTTCATACACCTACGAGTCCTTTGGCTCTTGAAGGCTTGGGACACAGTCATGCCTACTTGAGGGAGGAATTCCTGAAGTTCATTCAGTCCTGATCAGCATGACTCAAGGGAGGCAGCTGCCTTCTAAAAGGGCATGTCCTGTGTTTCAAGGATTCTCAGTAGCTCTCAGCCCAAGGGATTGCCTACAACATATTAGGCTGAACTATTTTGGTACCTGGCGAGCGTCTCTGGGTGTGTCGTGGTTGTGTGGCTGCAGCCAGCAGTCTGCAAGAGGAACAGGGAGGGAAGTGTTCAGATCTTGCAGAGTTTCAGCCCTGGAGGCATTGCATGGAGTTTCTAATGCTTACAAAGTGGCCTGGTAAAAGGGTGTAATCAAGTCAGCTGTGGCCAGAGGAAGAGTTATTAATTGCAACCGTAGGAGTAGTTGGCAGCCTTGGTGGCTGATAGTCTTCCTCAGCCTCAGGTGAGGTTGGCGTCCTCGGGTATGCAAAGCTCTGGCAGGGTGTGTGTGAAGAGCCATGAACCAAAGCAAGCTGATGATAGGAAAATTCCCTTGGTCATGGGCTGATGGAATGTCTGCATACATATGTCTGCATACATACTTACATGTTAGTATATGCTAAATCTCAGCTTATTGCCGAAGTGGATGTGGGCTCCCTAAAGTTGTCTGCTTTGGAGAGCTGCAACAGAGGAGGAGAGAGCTGGTAGTTCCCATATGGACCCTGGTGTATATCTTTTTCTGGAGGTTTCATAACCGAATTAAGCAATTTGTGTTGCATGTTGCCATGGAGATCATAAATCACTGTCATGCTGGGGTTCTCAGTCAGGGAGCCAGTGTCTTTAATTGCACTAAATCCCAGCCTTGGTTGTGAGCTTGTTGACCTTCTGTAATGGATTTGCCCTAGTAGCTCTGCCTCCAGGACAGCAGAGCTGGAAGAGCGGAGAGGGGTGCCAACAATCAAATTTCATCTATCTGGGGTCTATTTTATTATTGTCATATGTGGCCACAACTCTGCTCAGATGAAAAGAGATTGCAGTGATTTACAGAAGCTGAGATCTGGCCTGCTTGCATTCAGGGCAAGTTTTGCAATGAGGATGGGGATTAGATATACTGCCTGTATATTTGTGGGGACCTGTTTGGACTTGGTGATCCAGTCACACAAACTAAGCTGACTGTTTTTATGTTATTTGGCTGCTCCAAGGGAATACCCTTGGAGCAGCTCACCCCTTCCACTCCATCCCCATGTCCAGAGAGATAAATGGGGTTTTATTCAATTTATTCTACCTGCATAAAAAAATTTTTTTTTTGAGGAGGCTCAGCCTTGATGATATTCTTGAATCAACATTTCTCTTTTTTCCTTGCCATCTGCCCCCACAGTAGCCACAGTAGCTTACTGTCTCAGCATTACTGGCTTGTGCTGTCAGGACACCAGTCTTGCCAGTGCATATGAAGATGGTTGTATAAATCAGCTTTCTTCTAGTGACTTAACCAGAGCCCTGACAGCATATATCAGCATAGGGTATGGATCACTCTCTTGGCTCTTTCAAAATAAACAGCTATATAAATTGTAAGATGATTATCATCAGAGTTTATTAGTGTGTTACCACATGCTGCTTTGTTTTCAAACAATAGATAAAAACATTTGTGCTTCATTTTTCCTAGTCATATCTACAGCAAACATGCTTATTCTTGCTCCTATCTAAGAGGACTGTGTCAGTACTCTTGCCAAAAACACATGAAAATCAGCCCAAGTCTTGTGCATTTGCCTGTAGCAATGTAACCAGCTGGTGCAGAAACTCTGTGCACCTCTGGGAGTGTTTAATGTTTTCCAGGAAGTGATATATGTTGTTTTAAAGGTTGATTCATTAGCTGGTTAAGATGATAATTTTGTCAAGCCATGAGTTATCTTCTTGCTTTGGTTATCAGGGCAGATGGAGGGTAGAGGGACTGAAGTACTTGGCTTTCAGAGGGTTTTTGTTATATACCTGCATGATGGGAGTGTGAGATCTGCCATCTCGGTAGAAAGAGGAGTGTTTCCATGAGCAGTAGAAACAATCCTGCAGAAACATCTAAACTTGCTGCCTTTTGACAGAAGTTTTCATCTGTTCGTTCTAGCATCACCTAAAATACAGGGGGTTGTGCTCAACAAATAATCCTGCCGTTCTTGACTTTTTGTTAAATAATTTTTTTTCAATTCTTGCTGTTCTCCCCAGGCCACATAATACTCAGTCTGGTAGTTTAGGCTCACAATTATGACCAAACTTCTGGAAACGAAGCATATGCCCCAATTCAGCTGATAAGCATGTTGGGCAGAGACACAGTTTGTACAATGGGCTAAACATTATCCTAGTGCTTTGGGGAGCATTTCATGCAAGATAAGCTTGAGTCATCTTAGGAGCAAGTTAAAGGGGCTGGTGCAAAATGTCAGTGAAAATGTAATGCTTGTCTGCCGAGCAGCAGCTCGTGGTCTTGTGATGAGGTCAAATATTGTGCACAAACGGAGGACGTTTTTCACATCCACAGACTGTCCCCAGCCATGTCAGTAACAATTGGTCTTTCATACTGCCTGGCCAGAGCTGCTCTGCTGTGTAAAGAAGGATGGGGTGAAACCTTGGCCATGGCAAAGCAAAAAACTGTCATCAAATATGTTGGAAAGGCGGGCGGAGTTTCAGCTGGGATCTGTGTCCCAAAGAGCCTGTGAGAATTATCTGACCCCAAGCAGGATTATGCAGAAATAAAACTTGGTCTTCCAAGCAAAATTGAAACGTTTAGTTGAAATTCACAGATTTTTCTGCAGCAAAGTCTGCTGCATATTGATGTGTGGTCTTGTAAAGATGACAAAATAGGGGTAAGAAACTTTTTCTTGGGATTGTGGTGAGGAACTGCAGTAAGACTTGTTTGAAAGCTCAGGTGGTGCATTGTCTGCTTCTTATCCAGCAGCTGTTGCTTGCAGTGGAAATTCTTGCTGTTCTCAAGAATTTCCTCCAAATGTAGTTTAGAAACAAGCGGACTTGATCATGCTTTTTCTTGCTCTAAAAATGTTGGCTTGTGTCATCTTGGACAAGAGGTTCTCAGCAATCTCATCCTCTGTCTTATCCTTATGGTCTTTTTTTTTTTCTTTTCAGAGGAGACCAACATATGGGGTCTCCGGTGTACAAAAAGAACATGGGACCCCCAAGCTTGCCAGGTCAAAAGTGCCTTTTATGGTTCAATATTTTGGATTAAACGGAAATTACGATTTTGGAGCAAGGGACTACAGTAAGCAGAAACTAAACTTGGATTAGGGGATTATGTTCTTGTCTGTTTGAAAATAGTTCAAGTTGATGTTGGGGCCTCTTAAGAGATGAAGAGTCAAAGAATTTTGTTTGGAAAATACAGAGAAAACAAAGAATTTGGGGGAAATTGTGGGGCCAGTTTATACTATAGGCTGAAATAAAATCAAATTAGTCGGCACTCAACTTGCACTATGGGTGCAGCAGCCTCAGCTTCTGTGTACCATCTGGCCCAGCTGTGGCACTGAGCACATCAGCCTTGTTTTGTAGTTTCTGAGAATGAAAAAGTTAAAATTGTCTTAATGAAAAAGAAAACCCTAGGGTTATTGTGGAAGCCTCAAAAAGCTTGTGTGGGATGGTGGGGATACAGATTGAGAGCCAACAGTTTATGGAGGTTCTCTCAGAACAGTTCTTGTCCCCTCTCAGTGCTGATCCCAATCAGAACCTGCAGCCCAAAGGGCACCAGCAGAAACAGAATGGATAGGAGCACATGCTGCTGCTGGACTGAACAGCTTCTTTCAAAAACACCAAGGAAATCAGCTGCCTTCTCTTCAACCTTATCATGGTGGTAGATTTTTATTAGTTTCTTTTTAAATGTGCGAAAGACCTCCAAGAAGATGCAATGGTCATTCAGATGGGAGAGATTGCCACCCATTTCCTGTGTGATTTGAGTGAGCATTGCTGCTGCCCAAGGGTGGATGGAGGGCACTACCCTTCACAGCATGCATACAGAACCTCCTGCCTGGCTTCTCCTTACGTGGGTAGTCACTGCTGCTGAGTGTTAAAATGGGCTGTTCAGCAATGGCTGCCTCTTCTCCTCTCTCCACATATGTGTGCTGTTTCCCAATTGCAGCTGGTGAATTCTTTTCTTCTTTCTTTGAAGAGTCAGTCTGAGGAGAGGAGAGGGGAATGGTGTGACCATGCTGCAGGGAAGCTGTTCTCCTGGCTGTGTCACAACCACAGCAACAGCCTTCCTGCCACGGCAGGGTTGAGGGTTTTAAAAAAATATTAAAAACAAAAACAAAAGCCAAACAAAAACCACCTGTTGTTCCTGGGCTGCTTCTTGTTTTTATTTCTCAGACTTCAAAATGAGGGAGAAGAAAGCAACTAAGTGCATTTTTGTCTGCTGGCAGAGCCAGGATTGGACCTTTAACTCTGGTTTTGTTCATCACCAGCAGTTTTGCCTGCAGATCTGGCCCCAGGATGTAACACACCATTTGATGTTTGCTGTACCTTGAGTTGAACAGTGAAGAATAGCACAGCTCTGGCTTATCAATGGGATTTGATTATAGGCAATGGGAAACTGTCTAGAGTTTGACAGCTGCACTGAGCCAGGGTGATTTTTGTCGTGGCCATATGCACCCAGACCCTCCAGGAAAGATATTCAGCGACCTAAGTTTTGCACATGAATTTGGTGGCAATTAGCAATCCTTGCAGATGAGGCAGGAGTAAAAAAGACACAGCAGTGAAGTTGTCTGCACTTCTAAGTGCTGGGTCTGAGTTGGGGTAGAGCTGATGGGAAGAGTCCGTGCTACCAGTCCAGTCCAAAAGGATTTTGGATATCAGGGCTGCCTTCATTCTCACTTCTTAGGCAGCAGATAAAAGCTGCCTTGTGCATATTGCCCTCTTTTCATTGCTAATGAGTGATCAGAGATGATCTCTTTCTCCAGCAGGTTTAGCACACTGGAAGCATGGCTACAAGTGCTGTTCCCAGCGAAAACCTCCCCACATACAAGCTGGTGGTCGTTGGAGATGGTGGTGTGGGGAAGAGTGCTCTCACCATTCAGTTTTTCCAGAAGATTTTCGTGCCAGACTATGACCCAACTATTGAAGACTCCTACCTGAAGCACACAGAAATAGATGGGCAATGGGCAATTCTTGATGGTAAGCAAATTACTCTCGTGATCTCCTTTCCCTTCTAGCAACATAAGTGCAATTAGACCTCAGAATCAGACCACAGTGTTTTATGTCCTTATGTCCCTCCTGCCAGCCCACAGCAGAGCAGGAATTTGAACAGAAGGTGGCCTGTGAGCTGTGGTGCATGGTCTGCAGCTGGTCTCCAGCAAAGCTTCTGCTTCCAGTTGTGTTGGTTCCAGTTCTGCACAGAAATGTTTTTTGCATGACTGTAAAAACATACAGATCATCATCAACATTTGGAGTAGGCTTCTACAAAGAGTGAATTACAGCACTGTGAGGTGGCTGTTGCTAATGGTACTTCATTGTGGTTGAGCTCATCCCCTGGGAAATAACAGTGAGTGGGTAACTGAATGAGGGTTATAACCAGAAAGAACACTTAATCAAAACTGTTGTCCACTGACAGTGAAGAATTGTTACACCACACCTGAATAATTAGAGTTAGGAGATGTTTTTATATCTAACTACCTGTTGCATTTAAACACAGGAAAGGTACAAGCCTGGAGATCTGTTGTAACCAAAAGCCCTCCAAAATGAGCAACCTTTATCTTCATTGGTATGCCCCCTTTTCTCATGTAAAAGTACCAGCTGTTGTACACATTGGCATTGGCTGAAAATGGGTTTCGTAAATTATTTGAAAGTAGAAAAGACATCTTTCACTGAATATTTGGAATTTTTGTTAAGACAAAAAAACAAAAACCAAACCTGACGTGGGTGGGAGTAGGGAAAGAAATTGTTTTCCAACAAGCAGAAACTTAACCCTTTGTTTCAATAAAAAAGGCTTTCTTTTGCTCAGATGGAGTTTAGTGGCTGTACTCGGGCTGAACTGAATTCAGCCGTGGCCTTGAATGGCATGTTGGGAATTCCTGACTGTCAGAGTTCATATGCCTACCAGCCAGAGAAGGGAAACAGCAGCTTCTCTTTCTCTTTCCTACCACTTGAGATTTTGAACAATCAGAATTTGGGAAGAAAAGCAATATTCTTGCTTAGAAAAGCATGTGAGTCTTTACTGTCTGCTCAGTAGACACCGAATAAAGACTGACTATCACAAGTGTCCTCTACCACAGCTCTCTGTCATAGGCTTTGGATCTAGGCCATTCTCAGAGGTCACCGTATACTGGGACAGCTGCTCTTGTTGTGGTTACACAAATCACTTATGGTGTAAAATTAGGGACAGACACGATAGGAAGGGTGAAGATGCATTGTGGTAAATTCTAGACTTTCCAGTTGTCCTTTATGACCAAATCCTTTACCAGCTGATCTTTCATGCAGTGCTTGGTAGGGAGAAGCAGCTGCCTACCCCCAAAATAGGAACTAGTTTTAGAACAAGAGACTACAAAGTGATGATACAGCATGAGGAGATCCATAAGTTTTCTAAGTTTTCAAAAACGGTTATTAAAAAAAAGCCAAATACATTGGTATCCTACAGCTCTAAAAAAAAAAGAAAAAAAAATGCACAAAACTAAAAGAGAAGATGGCCCATCCTTTTCCAGGCTGTTGTCTGAGCAGTTCTGTACAAAGCATCTCAGGCATTTTGTAACTACACCAGCATTATGTTGTAAAAAACCCCTTCTGCTAGCCAGCTTGCATAAGGCATTTGGCTTGCCTCCACAAAGACCTCCACCCACATTTATTCAACAGCACTAACTGGCAGTGTGCTTCAATGTTTGACTTGCTTTTCTTTGCTGAAATCTCTCACTGAAAGTACTCTGAAATGAAATAGGTTTTTATTTCAGATTTTAGGTCTTGGAGCCAAACCTGTATTCAAACTCCTTTTTTACATGTTTGCTCTCTGGTCTGGGCATGTCTCTGTGCCTTTTTTTGTCACCAAAGAGTCTGTGATAGTTCCCTGCCTCCCAATAGATTGTGAGACCTGTGCTTGTTGTGTTCGAGTTCAACACTATATAAAAACACTTTATTGTTGACCTTATGCCAGCTTTAAGAGACTGTCAATGCAGTGGTTGGAGGACAAGTGCTGTAGAGCGGAAGACACTTAACCTGAATCAGATGCACAGGCAATTTGTCACTAGGCCATTTTTTTTTTTTTGTTGCTGCCACCCTAATGAGGCTTTAAGATCAGCCTCCAATTTTCTCTGCATATGTTATCTTCATTTATTCCTGCTGGTCATGCTGAAATCAGCATGGTGATGTGCTCAGTGAAATGTATTCACATGCGGGTGCTGTATAGACACATCAGCTCAGAATTAATTGGGGACTGGGGCTAATCTGCTTTGATTAGCTGTTGCTCCAGTTGAGTTGCTATAATTAATTTTATACACTTCTTTCTGTGTGCAGGTTAATTTAGCAAGTAGCAGAGGATTTTTTTTGGTGTGGCTGCAAAATACCAATATGAAATTATTAATCTGGGCGTGAATCCAAAAGTGGAATACCTTAACATGGCAAAAAGTTCACAGTGGTTCAAAATTCCTCATGGCTCATAAGTGACACATGGATAAAAAGAGGGAGATGAAGAGATGACCACAAGCACATGGCTTGGGCATGTCAGTGAATTGAGCTGAGCTCTTGGCTGTCAGTAGGGCTGTGCCAATTGCTGCCAGCAAAGCAAGGAATTGTGCCTGTATGTTGGTTGGAAGGAGGTTGGTTTCCTCCTCTTCCTTCCCCGGTATGATGTAAATGAAACTCTGACTGTTTAGAACTTGTCTTCCTGCTCCTGAGCTTCAATACTTCTTCCCAAGACCCTCTCTCAATCCCTGGGTGCCCTTGTGTTGGGCTAGACCTGTACAGCCCTGATATACCCACTGTGCAGTCACACCAGACTCTGTTCTGTCCCCCAGACTCTCTCTCTGCCCTTCTCACCCGTGTATCACATGCATCCCTCCTTGTCAAGGGATTTTCCTACTAGTCATCCCTGGGCAGGCTGTCTGCTTGTCTGCTTTTCTCAGGAAACTTGGGAGCAATTTGGTCAGGAGGTCAGAAGGAGATCAAAGGTCACTTCAGACTTGCAGGAAGGGTTGGTTTGCGGCTCACTTTCTTCTTTTTTTTTTTCTTTTAATTTAAACTTTTGTTAGCATCATTGAGAGGATTAAAATTCAAATTAAATTTGTACTTCCATTATTCTATTTGTGTGTACAGTATTTCCCCTCACTTAATTGCTGGGATTTTGCAACCTTGAAAGAGGAGGTTTTGTCTTGGGTTGTGGGGAATTTTTTCCTGGCAGGAAAATTTTGATGTTGCAACATGGAAAACACAAGGCTTTGAATACTTGCCCTTTGTTAAAGAAAGAGCTCCTTTAAGGGCTCACATCTTCATTCTGTTTATTGATGTGGAAGTCTTTCTTCTGAAGGCCCTTCTCTTCTTTTTCTTTAAAGAAAGGGCAAGATTTCAAGTACTTGGGTTTTCCATGTTATAACATCTGTGTATATAGTTAGGGCACAGAAGAGGGGCTCATAAAAGCCTGAGTGTTTCCCCATCATGTGTTTTTTGCTGAGGAAAGCTTTCATGCCGGGGGCAGTGTGGCTGTATCTTAAAGGCAGCAGAAGCATCAGAGTGACTGCAGCAAGGGCATCTCATATGTCTTAGAAGTGACTGGGAGTGTGGGAATGCAGAATATGAGCTGTGACCCCACTACTCCATCTACACAGTGCCCAGAACATCAACTCCTCAGCTGAAGCCAGTGGCTTATGTGGTGTGTCCTCTCCCACTGTGCTGCTGACGGAAGGAAGACAGACTGTGGAGGTGGTTTTCCTCAGCCTGAGAGTCTTTAGTTTGACTTGTCAAATCAAGTTAAGTTTTCCCTTGAGCTTAGGTATCAAGCTGTAGGGCAGTGAAACTCAAAGGTTGAAGGACAGAAAGTGGGTTAACTTGCCTGTCTTGTTCATCTTTGTCTCCTTAGATGCCCTGGACAGTGGAGAAACTCTTTTGAGGTGATCTATACACCTAGCTGCCTAGCAATGTAAAGATAAAGATGTAGGAGGAAATTTTGCCTAGGTATGAAAAGAGAAGAGGAACTCACCTGCACAACCTGATCTGAACTCCCTGAAGGCTGGGAAGGCTATATTTGATCTGAACTGAATCCATCCTATGCTTGAGGAAAAGCAGTGCCATGACTTAGAGTTCCTAATATATCTTTGCCCTTGGTTTAGATTTGCATCCCTTTGTCTCTGGATGGGCACTTGGCACTCTGTTGCAGAGACATTGCCACAAAATATACCTTGAAGCTTCTATTATATACTAAATATACGAAGTGCTTCTATTTTGGACCACAAATTCACGTGTATTCCTGGGCTCCCATGCCTGCTCAGAAGGGCTCTCTAGGCAGCTGCCCTCTTGCATAACCTGTCAGGATTCACAGGAAAATGGTGTGTAGAGCTCTAAGGGGGATAGGATTCATTTAGCAAGGAGTTCATCACAACAGTTGGGGGTCACATCCACTAGAAAGTGGAAAAGGCCACCTCTTTGCTCAGCAGCCTCTTACCTGCAAAGCAGAAGACCTCCCTGCTGGGCTCTCACAGCCTAATTGCTCTTAGTTCAGTCTCCAGCTGGTTTTACCATAGTTGTAAATGGCTTTGCCCTCTTTGGATGTCTGTTCCTACATCAGACATAGTCCTTGGTTTCTCTCTCCTTCATCTTTACCCAAATGCTTTCATTAATGCTCCTCCTTGCTGCTTCTTTGGTCAAGTTTGTGGGAACTTCACCAAGTTTTCTGTTGAAAGTCCCTGACTATGTGCTGTGCAGCCTTTGAATCTGATTTCAGTTCTTGAAAGAACAAGGTTGGAGAAGGCTGCTGTGCTTTGCTCCAGCCTTGTTTCTACATTGGCATTTATGTGCTGCCAGTGAGAAAACTGCGGGTTCTAAGTGTACCAGCTCACAGTTCTCTGCTCAGGATCATTTCTGTGTCTTCTGGCATCCTGTCCACAGAAACAGGAATTTTTAAAGAAGGTGAACTCTGGCTGACATACTAAACCTCCTCACCCCTTAGAGAAGTCAATCGCCTTCCCAGTTATACCATCCCAAGGTTTCTCCTTGCTACTTTCCAATTTCTATCAGTAAGAGTCTTGAAGCTTTAAGCCACAAGATAACACCACAAGCAAAGCTGCTTGCATAAGGCCCTTTTTTAGTGCTGATGCTTTCTGGATGTGATCCTGTCCTGCCCTACAAAGGATCCAGATCACACTTTCCTCTGTTGTTTACAATTCACAGAGCACAGAAATGTTAGGCTGGGGGTTGCCTTTATGAACAGCACATTTAAAGTTAAAACAAGGACTTTCTCTGGCCATCCACACCATGCTTAACTTTCAATGAATAAGCCATCTGAGATTAACCTTAAACTTCCCTCTATATGTCTTTTGCTTGCACTTTCATAGTACCATTTTAAATGCTGCCTGGACTTGCTTACCTTTCTACCAATGCTGCAAGTGAATTCTCTTTTAATAGCAGCTGCTGACACAGCAGCTCTGCCTGTGTTTAGTGTGATGCCATGGCCAAGATCCAGGCAAGGTAGGAGTGACTGAGCAGAGCCCCATGCAATCCCTTGGATATCCCCAAAGCCCCCACCATCTGCTCTGGATGCAGAGCTCTGGAAGCGCAGCAGCCAGGGATGTTGTGATGGGTGCAAGAACAAAGCTGGATGCTCCTCCTGTGTTTGATGGAAGGTTTGCAAATGTGCCAGAGCAAGGGGAAGTCACTAAATTACCATGCAGGATGCAGCACATCCATCTCCACCGCCCACAGCTTGTGCTCAGGCACCTGCCCTGTCTCAGGGGGAGGGAGGGTAGGAGGGCCCAGCTCCTGGCGAGAAGCTGTCCCATTCCACCAGAGGCTGGGCATGTATGTTGGAGAGAGAAGGCAGTGTGTTTGCAGATGTGTTGATTGTCAGCTCTCAGCCCTGCCCTGACATCACATTTAGCTGGTACAGGAGTCAGATGAGGGCAGCCCAGCCTCTCTGTACAGGTTGGGCAAGTAGGAAGGATTAATTTCCTCTTCCATCCTTGCTAGACAGTGCTGGCCTTATTCCATGGTAGCAATTCTGCCCCGGGCATAGAAATTCACCAGCATATGCAGTCTCTTCGGGTTGCTCTTCTATTTTCATTTTTTCCTTTTTTTTTTGTACAATCCTGAATAGCCTGGATGTCTTTGAGCTGAGTGAGACCCTTGTTTCCTAGGTTTAGAGGGAAGAAGCAGGAGCAAAGGCTATAAAGAAACACAGGTGACTTTACAGCAAGCTAGGCAAACAAACCTAAATCTCAGGGTCTCTGCAAGAACCTAGAAGCTCTTTTTTCTTTAAGGGCTCATGTAAACAGACATTCAAGTCCAGTTAAAGCAGGCAAACAAGTGAGGCTAAAGGTTTTAAAGGGCCTGCTATCACCAAGGAAGGTCTCCAACTCTTCCAGCATAGCTGCCTTTCCTCCAGACATGCCATGTAGGGGTGTGGGCTGGCTTGTGGGGTGCCCTGTGATGTGTAGTGTGTCCACCTGTGGCCACCTGTGCTGATTCAGCACAGTCTTTTGTGGCCCCATCTGGAAATCAGAGCAGCTTGAGTACTTTCCCCTACAGGGAACATCTTGCTGGGACTGTGGGCCTGTTCAGACTAGAAAAACCTGTATCAAGCCCTGCTGCTCTGTCAGCAGTACACTCCTGCCACAGTCCCCATCCACTGGTGCCCTGGGCTTTCCCCATCACTTGTGGGCAGCAGATGGTTCCACTGTGGCTGTAAAGCAGAGGAGAAAGTTTCCCCATCCAGCCCAGTGTACTGGGATGTGAAAATATTTCGCTCATGCTGAAGGTCCCACATTTGCCTCTGGGATGCAATGGTGCATCAGGAGATGTATCAGGAGGCAGTGGTGGAGAACCTGTGAGTTACAGTTCCACTAGAGTTAGTCGAGTGGGAAACAGCATCTGGGTTGCTGTCACAACTGAGGTATTTTACAGGATTTGAGCATAGATTTATTGACAGAGATGTGATCACTGTATAGGATATGCATGGCACTGAAAGCTTTTCCACCTGTTTTAGTTAGCTTCTCAGTATTAGCACACCACCTGGGACTAAATAATTAAGGGGAGTTCACCAAGGCTGTACTATCTTGCTTTGAGAGAATATAATTGTGTTGAAATAATGCTCAAATGTTGAGAAAAGGAAAATGTTTGTAGATATTAGTCTGTGTTGTTTTTCAGCTCTGCTTCACCATGCAGTTTGTAGGTTCTCCCAAACTTTTAATCTGACTTTTACTTAATCTTCTAGTGTTGGGTTTTTCTATACTGGGAGAGGGAAAAGTTGGAGGGCTGTGAAATACTTTGAGTCGTATCTTGCCAGAGGAGCAAGTTTAGTGGTCAGCATTTGGTACTGGAAAAGGAGAATAAAATCCACATAGTCATCTTCCCCTCTGTCTGCTCCCATCTTAGGTATCTTAGGGATGAGTGGGGTCTGGGATTGGTTTTGTTTTATAAGTAGAAACCACATTGTCCATCCAACTTGGTTTCATCAAATCTTACAGCCTTTGAGAGGACCAAGCCCAGCAGAGACAGAAAGACCATAGGACACACAGTGGTTACAGCAGCTATGGCTCCTCATGGTAACTAAAAACCTTTGTCTCTTCTGTCCTAGTTCTGGATACTGCAGGCCAAGAGGAGTTCAGTGCAATGCGGGAGCAGTACATGAGGACTGGAGATGGTTTTCTTATAGTCTACTCGGTGACAGACAAGGCCAGCTTCGAGCACGTGGACCGGTTCCACCAGCTAATCCTCAGAGTCAAGGACAGGTGGGTGCCACAGAGCCAGGCACTACCTGCTGCCAGGCTTCTGCTGCTCTGCAGACCACGCTGTGGGGGTGGTTGCACATCTCATCTCAGCTTTTGCCTTCTGGGTGTCCTGAGACAAATCCTTATGTGGTGGCTTGTGGAACTAAATGTGAGGAATAAGAAGTGTTTTACTTCTTCTAATAAGCATGTAGTGCTTTCCATGTAGAAAAGTTCGGTGGTGTTATGGTGGAGTGAAAATGGGTCTGGAAGAGGAAAAGTCCTGCCAGAATGGTCTGGCAGAGCCGTGTGAGAAACGCAGATCACACACCTTTGAAGGTAACCAGCTCAGCTGTGAAGAAGGAGGAAGGATGCTCTGGACACAGCACAGACACTTTGGAATCACCAGCAAGGAGTCAGCAAATGTTCAGCCCTAATTGTTTGTGTGGCCTGGCAGCATCCTCCTTTCCCTGGCTTCATCTTGTGCCAAACAAACCTTAGAAACTCCTGCCTAATTTGGTGGTATGAACAAGTGTCTTGAAGGGTAAAAAACCTTATGCTGGAAGGAACTGTATTTCTTACAAGGGTTGTAATGCAGTTAATGTGTTAAGCTGTACAACAACCATTTTTACAGAATAAAATATCTTTGTGTGACTGGGAAAAAAGCAAGAGAGGTCGCCTGCTCCCCTCCTTGTATGTGCATGGGAGAAGGTAGCACTGAGAGTTTAATCATGGTAAGTAAATGTGACCTGGCAGAGCGAGGGGAAGCTGCTGGTTTATCTCCAAGATTATTTCTTCTTCCCATCCTGGTTCAAGAGGCGATGAATCCTCATTGGGTGGGGTGAGAATTAAGCCCTTATACGTCTGCAGCTTTGAAACACTTAGTTTTTCTGTTCATAATGGCTTTTAATTATGGAAGTCATCAAGAAAAGTCACCAGAGGGTTCGGGCCTCATTGCTGGCTTCCTTTCACAGCTCTGAATAACTTCCCCACAGGAAGGGTGGACTCATATCATGTGAGGTTCACAGCTGACAGCTCTTCCAGTAAAGCATCCAAAGCGTAGCCCACAAGAGTGAAAAGGAAAACCCACCCTTTGATTTCATCTAAATGAAAAAATATATCAGTCAGTCAGCCTCTCAGATCACAGCCGTCTTCAATACCAGCTTAGCTTGGGGCAAAGTAAATCTGTTTCTGAAAGGTGAAGAAGATGGGACAGAATTTCCCGTAACCTGCCCCAATCTGATGCTGGTTTTATCTAAATTAACTTTGTGAAAATAAGATGTGGTGTTCATTGTTTTGCTCTGGACTGAAACTTTTACCCTCTGTACGCTGTGCAAGCGCTGCAACACTGTGTGAGAGGCAGGAAGTGAAACAGGCTGGTGAGGCTGTTTATGTTTCCCTGCTCAGTGCCACTGAAGCGCAGAGCCTGAGGAGCTTATTAGTGCTCCATCCAAAACCTGAGTTTGGTCAGAAAATCGCAGCAGTAGAAGCAGCATGAGTGCAAAAACCATCCTGCCAAACCCACAGATTAGCTGGGAGGAGAGCATTGCCCTGGTTTTCAAGCTAGCAGGCAGTTTTGGCAACATAAAATCCAAAAGAATTGCAGGCTGCTGTGTTAGCAGAGCTGTTCAAAGCCTTCCTCCCGTTTCTTTCCACAACTTTCATTATAGTAAAATTTCCGACTATAGCAGCTTTGTCCAATTAGTGATTGTACAGCTTACAATAGGGAACAAAGTCCGCATAGAGTTTTATGCCTGATGTAAACAAGGCAAATGAGGTACTGTCCAAATGTAATCCCTTTCTAATCAATGTACTGCAAGCCAAAAAGGAATCAAATAATTCAGGCAAGCAAGTGGTTTTGCTCCAGAATGATCAGAGTCGAGATATATCAATTCTCAGGTATTAACACTAAATCACAGTCACATTATCAGAATGAATAACTCTAAGACTCATTTAAAATGCAGAGTGCAGTACGGTATTTTTCCAGCCAGAGCACTGGGGCAACATGCCAGAGGGAAGATGGAGCCCTTATCATCTCGATGAAAAATGACACAGAAATGCTGTTTGAAAATCCAGAATTACTCGGGGAAGTGTTTTATGCAGAAATGAGTACAACCAGCTGCTCCTTACCCCAATAAAATAAGCTCTGTTACAGCAAAGAACACCAGGATCATTTAGGAGGGTTTAAAGTTTAAATATAAAACAGTGCTGCAGCAACTGTTAGCGATCAGAAAGGACCTCCTCCCTTCCAGCAGTGGGTAAAAGGCCCTGCAGCAGCCCATTGCTCTGTGTCATGAAGCTGGAGGAGAGAGAGAGGCTCTGCCAGCACCTCCCATGGCACAAGCTGCCTTGGTTCTGTTTATCACTGGAGCTGTGGAGATTTCTGCACAAGAAGAGCCTTGCCTAGGATATACTGTGGATAGATGGATCTTTTCTCAGGGAGTGGCTGAAGACAGTAATTTATATGCCTGGTAAAGTTAGAGAAATACTGAGTATTATTACAGAGGTAGATGGTTTTGCTATTTTTTTTCTGGGATGAGAAACAGGACATGGTAGTATTGGAAGTTTAGCAAATCTTTTTGCTCCCAGTCATTTTCTCCCCCATTTGATCCACCTTTAAGCACCAGCTCCTAGGCTCCATCTTCCCCCACAGCTGCTCTCAGTGGATGATGAGGACATGAACTGACTCCAGTTCTTCCATCATCTCTCAATAGCTTGCAATGATGAACAGGTGCCAAGAATGCAGTTACTGAGATGTCTTAACTGTTACAAGAGTCCCAGTCTCCTGTCCAAAATCTGTCTTGATGTCTCAGTTAATTTCTTGGCTAATACTTTAGAACTTTCTTCACCTAGCTGGATCTTCAGGCTTAGCAAAAATGGTGACAGTATGTTCCTGACGTCCCTACAAATAACAAATGAATGTGTACATGCATGCAACTTGTCGAGTAAATTTTTATAATTTGAACGTATGTGTAGCACAGTCTGGAGGTGTTTCTTTACACATATATGGTATGTAAGTAGCTCAAAATGTTAGATGATGTCAGCATCAGAAAGTGAAACTTATGCTCAGCACTTTTTATCATAGTCATAATAATTGGGTGATGGTTTTGATTTTTTTCCAGAGAGTCCTTTCCAATGATTTTGGTGGCAAACAAAGTTGATCTAATGCATTTACGGAAAATTACGAGAGAACAGGGAAGAGAAATGGCAACAAAACATAATGTAAGTTTGTGGGATTATTTAATGGATTATTTTAAGTCCTATTACAGGCATTCAGAATTGATATCTGTGCTTATTTGGAGCTGAATGAAAGCTTACAATTAAACATTTGCAATTCCATTTTTGACTACTACAGTAGACTAGTAGCAGCTATGTGGCTTCCTTTTAGTAGGGACAGTCCACCACTGAAACTAGAACTTCTGCTGTGCACCAGGCTGTAGCAAAGCTGTGGCCATCATGAAGGCACATGTACAAGGTGTCTGCAAGCAGCAAACATGAAATGTTCAGAATAAGGAAAGAAAGTATACTCTCCTGAGTGAAAAGACAGAGTCAAGCATTAGGAGGTATACCCAGGTGTCTGTAGGGAGAGAGCTTGTTAAAGATAATGAAGTTACAGGGTTGTTAAGCCTGTATAAATCTGGCCCACCATCTTAGCTCTGCATTATTCATGCTGTTAGTTTAGCCTGAGAAATTGGTCTTAGATGGGTGTAGATCACATGCTGTTCCACTAATCACCTCTAAATGCCAGCAACCCTGAATACCCAGAGGGAGACAACTCCCTTAGGAGGAACCGAATGGAAGGGTTAAAGGCAAACAAGCTGAGACCTCTTGGCAGCTTGCTGTGCCTAAACAGCAAGCTGTGTGCTGTTTCTGAACAAGCCACGATGACAGTTTGGCAGGGCAGGTTCACTCCTTCCCCTCCCCAAAGAAGCTGTTTTTTGTTGGAGCCAGGACACCTAAACTGCAACACAGCATGTTGCATCCATCTGTACATGCATGCTTTGGAAAAGGCCAGGCACGAAAATACCTTGTCAGAGGCAGTTTTATAAATCTGCCAGTGTGCTGGACAAGCATTCTAGGAGGCCCCATCTGGCTGTCAGACGGTGAAGAGGAAGATCATTTTACACTGAAGGGGAATTGTAGTCATGAAATATTCATGCAGTAGTCCTAATAAAATGTGGCAAGCAAGAATTTTTGGCAAGTGTTGGTCTTTCAACAACCTTCGGCTATTTTCATGTCTGTAAGCACAGCTAAGGGGGAGAGAATGTCTGATGATATGAAGTCTATGATTATTCTTCCCCAAACCCAGAGCTCCAATAGCAGCTGTTTCGGCTGGTGCTTATTCCAGACCTTTTGTAAGTGCTCACTGACCTTGCTGCAAGCATGAAGGTGTTAATAGCAGAGTCATGGCAACATTCTGTTTACCTGTTTTTCCCTGGTCTCTTAGGGACAAGATTTCTGCAGCCTTTAGGCCTTTCTTTTTGAAACTGGTTTGCTACTAACATGTAGGCTGTTACTAATCTCTTTTGTGATACCCTTCTCTCATCCAGATTCCCTATATAGAAACTAGTGCCAAGGACCCACCTCTGAACGTTGACAAGGCCTTCCATGATCTCGTGAGAGTAATAAGGTAACCTACAAACTCTTCACCTTCTTACTATCCATGGACAGGATGTGCAGTAATCTTAGCCCAGAGAGCTTTTGGGGAGAAGGGGCCAAGTTTATTTGCAGTGGGAGATTTCTGGGTTTTATTAACTTTCTTGTCCTGTATCTGCATAAGTATGTTAATAGCCCTTAGTTACCCTTGCAGGACATCAGTGCCAGGCACATGAGGAACTAGCTGTGACCATAATAAAAATATATTTTTCAGTGAACAGTGCAAAGCCTACTATAATGATGAGCCTTAAAAGGCTGGTGTCAAAAGCTCTGGACCAGTAATTTGGGTTTTCATAGCTTAATTCTATCAGGGTCTTGTGTTGCCAGAAGTTAAAAAGGACTGGCAAAAAAAAAATCTACAAAATTCTAATGTTGTAGGTGACTTCTAGCATTTTCTGCTGGAAAAAATTAAGCAGCTTTGTATGAGAAACAGCATGACATAATGGCTAAGCCATGGGTTTCCTCTTCAGACTGCAGAGGTTTGTTCCCAGTTTTGGCATGAGCCTTTGCTCGTTTTGGCAAACGCCCGCTCTCTGGGCGAACCCCTGCTCTGGCTGCCAGCAGGGAGGGACTGCCTTCCAGAATCCCAGCTCCCCTGCAGGAAAAGAGCTGCACGCACATCTCGGCGTCTCGGCTGATAACCTCAATTCTCTTTGAGAAGATTTGTTTTTCTGGCACCAGTTGTCTGCTAGATTTTCTGGGCCCTCATTTCTCATGTTTTGGGAGGGTGCTGTGCTGAAATCGTGCTCCTCCTCACCGTGCAGTCAAAGTGCCTCGCTCGGCAATTAAACCACAAGGCATTTATTCACAGCATATCTGTACTTGTGAATATCCTAGCACAGCCTCAAGTCAGCCTCCATCAAAAGCAGATGGTACTGCCCACTCTTCCCACATGTCTCAAAAGCAGGGGGCAGAAAGTCTTTGGAGAACTGAGTTGGAAGTGTCCCAAGCTCTTTCCCAACTGTTCTGTAACTCAGCATTAGCTGGCTAGATACTACTTCTGTGTTGCAGCGAGCTCTTACCACCATCTATTCTGCTCTGCAGGAAAGAAAAACATAGCCAAAATATGGTGGGAAGGCTCTGTTTGCTTTCTCTCCCTAACACAACTCCAGGCAGGCTGAAAGGAGCATTGTAATGAGGCATCACTAAATTCAAATCCTGAAAATGCACTCCATAACCTCAGAAATAGGTTGTATATCTCAGTTTCCTGAGTAGCTGCTGTGAAAGTCACTGCAAACCAGGTAAAATCCACCTTGACATCAAGGGCACCAGAGATGTTCACAAGAGCTGGAACTCAGGTTAAATCAGAGAGCAGGGTGATGCTCTGCGATCTGGATGGTCATTGGCCACAAAGCTGCATCACTTGGTCTTTGGACATTACAAACTGTCTGCCATCATAGGATAGCATCACTCATCAAGTACTGCTTTTCTGGTTTCTAAGTGAGCTTTTCCAAATAAAATGTACATTTCAGCACCCTGATAACTGTGTCATTCCTGGAGTGCTTTGCAAATGAAAGGTCTCCTCAGAGCCTCTCTGAGTTCCCAGGGTGATGATGCTCTTTCAAGGCTGGCACTGTTTGTGCTCCTTGCACTTGGCTGGTTCCCAGTTTACTTAGTTTCATGCAAGAAACCATTGTCTGGAAGTAATCCAGAAAGGAATGGGGTGATTGAGTCCACCCAATAGATCTTTTCAGTTTTCTGATGTCCCTTTCATGCTGCAGCAGTGCATACACAGGGACTGTCACAGCAGAAACCTTGAGCAGGCACAGGATAGTGTTTTCTGGATCTCTAAAACAGAACTAAAACTGTGAACAGCATGTGGCTTTGAAGTATTTTTTTAATTTCATCTTTCTAGTTTTGAGCTTTAAAGTTTTATACGTTTATGCCTCTAGTCTTCATAGTAACTGAAAAAAATCTTATTAGTAAAAGCTGACTTTCACGTGGTTGCAAGAATTTGGAAGCTTGCAATTTTTTGGCTGTAATAAAACCTGAACTTGCAACCCCACAGGCAGTAAGAAAAACACCAGCTAAAACCCTAGTGATTTGTGCCCCAGCTATGTTTTGTCCTGGTCTGAATAACTTGGTATGAACACTTGGTTTAATGCCTGCCACAAAAGAGGCTGGTTTTGAACTATTCAGACTCTCAGGTTTGAATCTATAGAAGCTGCTGGTGTTTGTGTGTTTTATCTTGCAATAAGATCTAGGTTTAGAGGCTGCCTATTGGGTGCTTGAGCTACAAACAATTCTGTTGAATTTGCACTGCTGTGCTGGCTGAGTGGCTCCTGCAATTTGGTACAGTTGCAAACAGGCATTTGGGCAATGCCCTGCTATAGTGCAGGAGGGCTCTCAACTGCATGTTTTTGGTGGCTGTAACTTCAGATAGCCAGGGATGTCTTTCTGGGGTCAGGTCATTCTCGGTGCTGAGTTGCTCTTCACAACTAGGGGAGGCCAGAGCCCCACTGGCAGCAAACTCATTTTTTTTCTTTATTATTTTTAGCCCTACTCCTTAACCAAGTCTGCAGCAGTGCAGCTGGCTACGGGTAATGCTGCCTGAAAGAACATCTTTCCAGAAGAGTGTATTTTTCTGTGCTCTCTGTATCTCTCTCATCATCTTCCCTACTGAGCATTAGCAGCAGTGTGTGATGGATGACGTTGCATTGCTTAGAGCATCTCTGTTTCCCAGAGCAGGGGAGGAGGCAGCAGTTCACCCAGGGCAACTGGAGGCGTATGGCCCTGGCAGGACATACATCCCTGCCATTAGCTTTAATTTTTGCTTACGGCTTCTTTCCTCCCTCCTTAAGAATGCAGGCAGTTGTCAGCTGTGTGTCATGAAAAGCCATGCAGTAGTGGAGGGGTATATGGAGACATATATGCACACATACACACCAAGATGCCATTCTGCAGGCTGCCCAGGGCTCTGGATACTGCTGTCCAACCCTTCAGTCTCACCTTCTTATTTCCCTCTCTGTCTCCCAAAACAGGCAACAGATCCCAGAGAAAAGCCAAAAGAAGAAGAAAAAGACCAAATGGCGAGGGGACAGAGCCACAGGCTCCCACAAACTCCAGTGTGTGATTTTGTGACGGGACACCCTGGGAGTGCCTTGGACGCCTCCCTGCTCCCCCCTTGACCCATTGCCAGCCCAGGCAAGGAGCAGCAGTGTGATGCCCTCACAGCCCTGCCACCCCCTCGGGCTCCCTGTTGCAGCTCAGACTCAGAGGAGGCAGCTCAAAGGATCCAGATCCCCCAGAGCTCTGGGGCTGCATGTCAGGGCCAGTGTGGGAGCTGAACGAATGGGAGGTGGAAGGGATCAGCAGGACCTCGACTCTCGAACATCCCCAGCGCCTTCCAGGGGCCTTCATGATATTTATAAAAAAAAAAAAAAAAAAAGAAAAAAAGGAAGAAAAAAAAAGTGTTGGTTTTATCTGCAAAACATTTCTCCTTGTGACCCATTTCTGAACAGCCATGAATAGCCCCCCTGTTTGGTACAGTCGTCTGTGTATGTGTGGGGGAAGGGAAAAGGCTTTTCTTTAATTTTTTTTTTGTCCTCTTCTTTTTCGTTGTTTGCTCAGCGAGTGTTGGGTTGAAAAGAAACAATGGCCGGGGTTAGAATTTTTGCACTGAACTCTCTCTTGGGCAGCAGTGCCAAAACACAACTTCATATGAAAGTGCATAGATTTGGAGGAAGAAAATTAATTCCAGCTGCTGTGGGTGCTCCAGACATTGTGTCAGACTCTGGAGAACCGCCAGCTCACAGACCATAAACTCCAGCTTAGGAAAGGAGGTTTGGGCTTGGATTATATTTTTTTTTCTTACCCTTTGTCAAGAGGTTTCTGTTTTGTAACTTCAGATATGTCGAACTTAAGGCATTTTGTTAACCTGGAAGTATTTAAATTAAAGTAATTTACAAATGGAAGGGTATGTCATCTTTAAGGGGTGGGGGGAGGGAAGGGAGAGAGGAAGTAAAACCTGAAATGAATTTTTTATCTGGATGTTGAATTTCTCTCTCATAAGTGCATGTAAACTGGTGCAATCTAAATCCCTCTTTATTATTCCTTAACCTTTCCCTCCAAAGTGGCTCTTGGGTAGTTGAATTGTTTTGCTTTTCCCAGGCTCATCTCACACACACAGAAAAAAAAATCTGTTTATGAGCTTTGGCTCAATGTTTCTTCTTCTTCCTCCTTTGCTGAGAGTTGGTGACTTGAAAGGAAGAGTTGTTTTGAAAATGATTCAAATGAGATGTGTCTCTTCATAAGCTTACTGTATCTAAAATGTCTCCCTGAAAACAGCAAAGGCTAAATATGCCTTATGACAAGACAAGGCAAAGAACCTTCAGCCATTCAAACTGCCATCTGTGGCACCAGAAATATGGCTGTGCACATCCTGGAGGGGCCACGTGTTCTTTCACACCTTTCCTGGCACTAAGAATTGGGGTGGCAAATTTTTCTTTAATTTAAGGAAATGTCATCTGCTGGATTGAAGCCATCAGCTGCATTCACATGGTCACCAAGCCTCTTTAAAAGTAGCAAGTTGCCTTTCATCAGCTTCAATCCTATTCAAATACGCTTTATGGGCATGACTTAAAATATTGGCAGAGTATGAATGCCTGAGATTTATGTGTCTGAGTGCAGAAAATCCTGGTATTGGATATTGAAAATCCACTCAAGGTGGTGGATCATCAGAGACTTACTTGTTCATGCTTGTTTATTTCCCACTGGATTTCATTTCTTGACCCTTTGCCAGGCCACTCTTTAAAATGGAAGTTGGCTGCTGATTATTTTTTAGGTGAATGAGGGTAATGGAAACTCCTCCTAATTTGTCCAGTCTTGATCGCAACAGAAGAAGGCAAATGCCTGCGGCTGGCTCAGCAAGCCGCTTACTGTAGTGCTGGCTGCGCTGCCTCTGTTCCAGTTTGTGTGCTGACAGATGCTGGGGTTGGATTAAAGAGAGGGATTTTGGAAAGAAGTGTCTCTCATGGACTCTTAGGATAGAAGTGGACCATACACTTAAGCTACAACGTGCTGTGTCAATCGAGATGTGGCTCCCAACCATCGCAGCATTTCTCAGCTGTGGCAACCAAAACCACCTGGTTCAAATTCTGATCCCTGAGACTTGCCACTGTCTTCTGGAGGAAGACCTCCCTGTAGGCATCTCATTTTTTCTGCCTTGAAAACCTCCCATAAATCAGAAAGTCTCAGATCTTTGTACATATACAATACATTTTGCTGTAACCCCTGTAACCACTTTGCTGCCAGAATCCCTGTCTAGCCTGACTACAAGCTTAATAGTTTTAATTATACACAACTAATGCTATGGAATCCCACACACAACAAGATGATGGCATATTCACAGAGCCCTTTTAATACCCCCTAGAGTCCTTCCACTTAAAAATAACTTGATTTCTGCTGAAACCCCACATCCTTATTATCTAAACCCTTGGGAATATTTGCCTGAAAAACAGCATGTGTGTCTCTTGAGTCACATCTGCTGCGTACTCAGCACTGCATGTGAGAAATTATCTGCTTTTTCTGAAGCTTCTTAATTGTTTCTTCAGTTTCTTTAGCAACTAACAACTATTGCAGAATAACAGAGGGGAGGGGAGGGGAAAGGAGAGGAGAGGAGAAGAGAGGAGAAGAGAGGAGAAAGGGAAAGGAACAGATAAACAACTGAATATGCAATAATGGCAAATGGGGAAAACATGCTCATTTTCTTCTATGTTCATCAACTTGTTTGTAGCCGGGAGTGTTTTCCAGCAGGGATTGCATCTCTAACAATCCTAGGGTGCTCCAAATAGCAAGGTATACAGCCTACAGCCACCTAACTTACCCTTTCATATTCAGGACTGTTAGGAATCCAGGAGCACCTCCCCTGCTACATACAGCACCTCATGATCTGGGTGGCGAAACACTGATGGCACTTACGTTACAGAGAGCACCAACGGTGCTGGTGGCTTATATTTTTCTATGGAGCAGCCAGTGCACAGGGACATTTTTGCTGTGGTCAGAGACAGTCTAGAAGGGTGCAGGTGGGGCTCACTTCCGAAGAGCTGGTGGTCTAAGTGACCTGATATCATCTTCAGCCCCTGGGTAAGTCTGCATTCCTGTGTCTCAGAGCAATCTGGTTCCTCTTCTGTTAAACGTGAATTGACAAGGTAGAGCTGGCCATAGCCTTCCCTTGCTTTCAGGATACACTTTCAAACAAAATGAGAAGAGGGGTAAAACCTTACAGACTTATTGGCATTTAATACCCAAATAACCTCCTTCTTCCATATTAGACACTTATATTTATAGAACAACGAAAAAAATTATTATGCTACGTAAATTTGGGGTTTGCAAAGGTGTCGCTTCCCCAGCCAGGGATCACATCACAGTTGTACCACTGCCTTCAGGTAAATCGTGTTGCTGTTTCCTCCCTCGGGTCCTTCTGCCTATAAAGCAGCTACTGGCTTGTTTTCCTACCAGTTTTTGATTTTTATGGCATTTATTGTACAAGCAAAGTCATCTGCTTGTCTGTCTACCTTTGTCTCTCATTTAAGGAAAAGGAGGGGTGGAAAGGAAGAGAAGGGAAAGAACCTGGTTGAAGTAAATACATTTTCCTCTGGTATAAGCAGAATTTAATTGTCCCTCTCTACCTACCAACTCTAAATGGCACAAAAGCCTGATAACAGCAAAACCAAGCACCACCACCTCCTAGATGGTGGCCACCTGTAAACCTTTTTTGGCTGTCTCAGCCCAGGTCAGTGCTGTCTCTGGCAAAGCTGCTCAGTGATAGGCAGGATACATCTGAGTAAACAGTGATGATGGTGTTCAGCAGCAAAATATTGAAGATGGTGAACAAGAGGAGAAACAGTTTAACAAGGGGCTGAAATTCCTTGGTTTGGATCAGATGTTTCTGTTTAAAAGTAAGCCATTGCCTTATATTGCTGCGTTCCTTAATCTGTCATAATTAATTTTGGCTGGCTTTTTTAACCTACAGCTGTACTAGAATTTGCAAATTAGGACAGGATGAGGGGTTTAGACATCCATGGTGTGACTCGTCTGGAGAGGAAATGAGCATTATTAGGCACAGTGGACAGCATTGTAGTACTGGTTCAGACTCTTTCTTTCGGCTTGTTACCATCCTCAGGCCAAAATGGACTGCCCAGAGCCTTGTTCAGCTCCAGTGAATGCTGCTGAAGTGCTTGGTAAGAAGGCAATTTCCCGCAAAGCTTTGCTGTATAATATGTAATATAATGGGGAATACAGAAGATAAAATGAGTTTTAAGAGACACAACTTGTGGTCTGCTCTAGATGTCAGGGTTCAGAAAGAAATTTACTAATGAGAGAGAGAGAGCTTGAGTGAAGTTTGGTGTTAGAGAAATAGCCAAGCCCCTGTGACAACTGCCCCAATCAACCCGTGTACCTTGGAATGAACAGGAGAGCTCTGTGTCTGGAAATTGACCTTCTGTCAGCTGGGGTTCAGTGGCCAATCTCTCTGCTGTAGTTTGGGCAGAAAGGAGGAGCTTTAGGGCATATATCAAGGACTACATTAGAGCTACACAGCAAACATGACAGTAAAGAGGAGAGGAAGGATGCTGCAGCACAGGGAGAGTTGTCATTCTTGGTCACTGTTCCCTGCACTGGGAGGTCTGCTGGGGACAGCAGTCACATAGGTTAAATTCTGTGTCTTGTATTTAGTGCCGTCTGAGAGTATACAGGGTATTTGCCTGGGAGTTTCAACCCTAACACAAGACCTATGGGAGATCAGTGCTCTTCTGGAGCAACAGCCATCAGCCAGGCCAGATTCACCTGACCATCTGAAACAGCTCCAGGCAGGTGCCTTCAAGGCAGTTCATAAGTGCCTTGAGAGCCCTTTCCTATTTCACATCAGCATTCACAGAAAAATGTGTGGATATTTCAAGTGTCTGTGGATATCCTAGTGCTTCTCCTGCAAACTGATGTCACATGTTTTAGGGACTCACTGATGCATCAAAACAAAGTCTGAAGTAGAAGGCACCAATTTCACAAAATGTGTTAATTGCGTCTTGCAGCCTAAGTGATCTCATGAGTATCACTTGCACAATTAGGCTGTAAATAATTCAATATTTGGCTATCAGGGATTCCATCAATATTATGCAGGCTTTTTGCTTCCTTTTCTCTTGTATGCAAGGCGAATAAATATTTCATAGATGATCTTACAGAGTTTCTGGGATGACAGGGTCTTACTTGGAACAGTGCAGAGCAGGGAAATAGATGACTCTGCGTGTGCTGGATCCTACAACGGGGAGACACAAGAGTTGCAGCACAGAGGTAGGCTCTGGTTTGAGGAGGTTTCCCACTACTGTGGCAAGACACTGGTGCTTCCTTCCAGCTCCAAGAAGTCACACATAAGTGGCCAGCAGGTCAGACAGGTCAGGACTTCCCGAGGCAGGAGAAATGTGCAGGTACTGTGTTACTACTTTGCCAAATAGGGAGGGCCAGGGAAGGAAGGATCACACTCAGTACGTGAGACCTGCCAACCCTGTGAATGCGGAGGTTAGTGTTAATGACAATGATGGGGATATTCAGCAGTGCTGAGTGCAGAGACAGGCAAAATCCCCTAATCCTGGCAGTTCTGGGACAGCTTTTCTATTTATTTTTAATTGAGGGATCCCTTTGCCAAATCCTGGGGGACTGACAACATCATGCCAAGCCAAACACTGCAGTCTGACTTGCCACAAACATTACTACTTCTCTGGTTTCCCACCTCTGCCCAGGTCTCTCTCCTATAGACGAGGGCATATGCAACATTGTCTGAGAGTTCAAACTTGGAATGTGGTCAGGTCCAAGTACCAAAGAGGAGGAACTCAGGAAAAATCCTGGATTTGGTCAGTAAGAGAGCAAGAGAAGGAGGAAGGAGGTTTGTGCATTGGGACCCTCTTCTATAAAACCAAATCGTCTGCAGATCTGGGCAAGAGACATTGTACGTCCTGTGATTAAGATAATCCCTGCTGAGAAATCAGCCCAGCTGAACAAATCACGAGCTGGTCCTTGGGCTGCCACACACAGACCTGGTTATCATGTGCCTTCTGTCACAGCGGTTCCACTTGACTACAGTAGTCAAGCCTAACCAGCTCAGACCCAGACAGATATCAGGGATGCCTCTTTACAACTCAATAACCCACAACCCCTTAAAGCAGTATCCCTGGCACTGGGAACCCACCTAAAGTCATAGGCATATGCTTATGGGGCAGAGAGTTCTCTGAGCACCATAAGAGCTGTGTTTCAAACAACAGTCCCTGGAATGTGAGCTGACAGAAAGCAGGAAATTCAAAGTTAAGGCTGTTGCTCCGGGTTTTGCTTGCACAATTGAACAAAGAGCTGTGAGCTGGGGACAGGGTGCTGCTCGCCCTCCCCTGGAAGCTTCCTGCCTTGCCTTGCCCTCATCTCAGTCTCCAAACCTTCACAAGTGCTTAAGCCGGTTTCTGGCATTGAGTTTCCTACATAGCTGGTCAGAGTTTCATTACCACGTTTTTTTGCTTGGCTTGGTGAAGTCTCTTTATCTCTTCCAGAACACTTTGGCCAGCAGGGTTAGTGTGGTGATGGAGGATGTCTGGGCAGACTTAGGCAGAAGATGCTTCCTAGGGAAGAGGAGGTGCAGCAGAAGATGGAGAAATAAAAGCAGTCACAGCACCAGCATAAAACACTTAAAGACAGAGGTGAAACTCTGATGGTTTTTTTACTTTATCACGTAACAATTGTTCTGGGAAAATTCTCATGACACCTGCTACCATAAGAATAGAGAAGCAGAACTAATGATTTTTCATTTCAGGATCTTAAAGCATTCATGAAACAATCCAACCACTTGCAGTCAGGACACTCAGAGATGGCAGATCTTGTTCTGTAGGCTGCAGCAACAGGAATGTGGGCATTTGAAATACGAAGGAAAAAAGATCTGGAGCTGGTGAGATGCCCAAACACCAAGCACTGCTGGGACTTATGATCAATTTGCTTCAAGCTGTGAAACTATAATTAGAATAGACTTAGCTGAAGATAAATTTTAAATGCAAAAAGAAGAGGTCTAAAGCCACCTATCTTGGGAGGTTCAGCCCCTGATAAAAACTGTAAATACCTATTAGATATAGTCTGTTTCCAGAAGTGGCATTTTCTCAGTATTTTTAATTGATTTTTTTCCCCTTAAACAATCTATCTCCTTCCTAATTTAGGATTCAACATATCATATCATAGAGATAAGCTAAAAATGAAAAAGTAACAAATTCTACTTTATTTAGGGAAAAAAATATTACCTTTTGTAAAATGCCTTTGGACTTATTTACATGACTGTCTGCTTTTCTTATAGAATAAAGGCTTGAATCCTGCTTGTCCTATGGAGCCAAGACTCATGACTGGAGCTCAGGACTCAGGACTGGGCTGTCTGAGAAAAACACACCTATGAGCACCAAGCATAGACTGTGTGAGCCCACGGCTAAGTTGCTGTTTTAAGTTTCCCAAGGGCAGAGGCTAATGCTTATTTTTAAAATGGCAGGGAGGTCCCTTGGCAATGTTGTCCTAAGGCAACAATAAAGAAATGACACTATCTAATGCCAGTGTGGCTGTTCCTCTCAGCATCCAGAGGACCTTCAGACCTGGACATGTAAATAATGGTACTGATGCCAGGGCAGAATAAACTACTTCTGCCTCTTGAGATAACAGTTAGCATCAGCGTAACCAATTCTACAGGGAGGAAGGCTGCTTATATGTTTTTTATTTTTTATTGCCAACTAATGCCAAACTGCAGGCTTATTCAGCCCTAGTAATTATCTCAGTTGGATTTCCTATTACTGTGACCTGTATGGAGGATGGGACTTGTAGCATTGAAAAATCACTGGAGAACCAGCCTGGCACAGCATCTTGCTACTGCCCAGGTGCCTCTTCTCTGCAACAACCTTTTACCACAGGCTCTTTAAAGGTAGGAGAGAGTGAGAGAGAGAGAGAGAGATATTATATGCCTAGGAGAGCAACCGTGATGACACATGGCCTTTCCTGCCATGCAGACCAGCCTTCTCCCAGCAGTCTCCTTTAGTCCCACCCTCCCCTTGCAACAATGTTCAGCAGCAAACACAGGCAGGGTGGGTGGCACA
>VYZS01087979.1:1108-19867 GCA_013400695.1 Neodrepanis coruscans | reverse complement strand
TTTGGATGTGAATATTTAATACATCTGTTTGGAAAGCTGCTGCACTGACATTAATTTGGGCAGATAATCAAATAAGTATTAAAACAAACAATTATGCAGAGATAAAATTAGAACAGGAAAAGCTTCTAAGTTAAGCCAAAAGAAAATGGTTTATAAAGACCATTTGATCATGGCCTTTCAAATACAACTGGAATAGAACATCAAGGCTGTTACTTTANGGCAGGGTGGGTGGCACAAGGTCCTTCAGACACAGCCTGTTGTACAGCACCTGGCATGACCAGGGAAGTCAATACACCCCCAGGACCTCTTCATCTGTGTGCAGAGTAAGTGTTGGTAGCAGGACTTCTGGGTGCTTGGCATCACTGGGAATACACTGGAGGTTTCAGTAAAGGCATACTATGCTTTTCCAGATCTCTTCTGTTCCCCCCTCTTGCCTATTGGTGCAGAAAATAACCAAAAGAACAACTAAAAATCAGAAGAAACTTCTAAAATGCCTTAGTCTTTGTGTCTCTTCTCAGTGAGGGCTGGGAATAAATCTGTCCCAACAATGGGTAAAGAAATGCTGAAGGGGGAGAATATAAAAGGGAAAGTACAATCTGCACCTGCACAAGTGGCGGATGTTTTTTATTATTGTTATTGGGTATTCAAACACTTACCCAAAAAAAGAAGTGGAGATGGCAGCATCAAATGAAACAGAATATTTCAAACAAATCTCAAACGTTTTCTAAATATATTAATCTTTGAAAGATGCTTTAGCCTGCTAGATAGACTTAATTAATCATGACCTAGTACTTATTGAATAACTAAAATCTTTTGAGACTTCACATTTATACTCCAGATCACTGTAAAACAAAGGGCACAAAGAAATCCCATTTGGATGTGAATATTTAATACATCTGTTTGGAAAGCTGCTGCACTGACATTANGCCTTCTCATGAGGGAGTCCCACAATTCCTTTATTTGGCAGCTTTCAGGAGAAGCAGAAGTGAAACATATTGCAAAAGCCAAGCTCCAACAGGAGTCCTGTTCAATTATGTTTTAACATTAAACTGTAGCTAATGTGCTTTTACCAGATGTCCTGATGAAATACTATTACAAGACAGTGCATTGCATTAATTAAAGTGAAATTTCATAATGAATTCTTTTTTCAAGGCAGCAGGGATGAATTGATGACCTACATAACCTCCCTTCCCTCTGAAAGAGCTTTCCAAACTAATGAAATGAATCCCCCTGGTTGTGGCAGTAGAGTGAAGGGAGCCGTGCTTCGCATCCCAGCTACCTGCTGCGACAGGAAAAAAATCTGGGCACTCTCTGCAGAGATTATGGCTTGCCTTTCATTGTGTCTAGCAATAAGAGCAAACTTTCAGAGGCAGGAGGACTCTCCATTAAGGCACCTTGCATAACGAGAGGCTTTTGAAAGCTCCATTAAAATTCTTGGACAGTGCCCTCACAGAGAAGCTGGGGGATAATCTGGCTGACCCTCTACCTTATAAACAGGCACAAATGCACAGACAGTTAAATGCACATTTGTTCGAACATAAGAGGCTTAGGGTATGTCATTAAAATATAATCCACAATGGACAATAAACATACACACAGCTGGCAGGCTCAGACCCATTTTTGCAAGTGTGTTAGAGAGAAGCAGGAGGATCAGCATTACAGAGCCCATGTTTGTGAGGAGCGGATGGGAGGAGGAGAGACCTCTGTTCCTGGGCATATGTTTTTTAAAGAGAAAATATGCCTGTGAATTCTGATTATGCCTGTTTTACATTTTGATCCATGGTGGTTTGAGATTAAAAGCGATTTATGATGTTGCTAAGTCTCAGCAGTCTACATTTCACTAAGCCATTGCAGTGCAATCAAAACAGAGCCTGTACCAGTGCTGGGTTGTGCCAGCAAGTCCTAATTGCCTGAAAGATAATGGTGTCATTAAAGTCTCTTGCCCCTGTGAGCCTTGTGCTCCTCGACAGAAAAGATGCTTTTATTGTTGGTTTCAAAGGAGCCCTCATTCACTGCTAAAGCACATTGTCCATTCAGAGGTACTGGGAGGCTTTATTCTGTAGCTGCTTTATTTCTCTGTTTCTCCCTTCATAGGCAGTGGGCAGAGGAGAGCTGTTGAGAGAAATGTAGAAAAAATATCAACTTTTCATCAAGCAAGACACAATACAAATCAGATATGATTCACTTAGACTCTATGAGAGGAAGAAGTGGCTGAGATATTGCACTGGTTTAGGCTTCTAGAAACAGAAATGGAGAATGTTTCTGTGTAAGAAGACACTCCACAAAAAATGCCAACCAATAATTTTCAAGTCAGTAATCATTTTGACAGAAAAGCTGTGACCAGCTTCTTTATTCATATAAAAGGCAAGTGGCCCTGCAATTACACCTTAACTCATAGCCATCCTTCTTACTGGACATGACCTCTCCATTCAATTCTGCTACATGATTTATTCTTGTCTTCATCTGGTAACATCTTCCTGAAAAGCAGGTAAATCAATCACTTGTCTGTTTATGGGTGTGAGCTTTTTAAACAGAAGGGTTTTTTTATTATTATTTGCCTGCTCTCTGTCTAATTCTTGCACTTCAAAAATCACTTTTGTATTTGCTTTGCACAGTGCCCTGTTCAGTCAAGAAGCCTGTTTTCACTGGGGTTAGCAGTATAAGACCTCATACAAATGACAGTGACACGCAGAGGTAGCCTTCTAATGAGTTTTCTGCATTTGTGGCTTACAAAACTGAAGAAAGATGTAAATAATCTCTAAGATCCAAGACAAGTAGTGTCTTGGAGTACTGCTGAGTACAGTAAGAGGTTTGGTTTGCAAGAGGGGCTGTAGTTTACCTGGCCTACTATGCTTATAAAACCTTTGCAGTTAAATGTACACTCAATTACGCTTAAGAGACTTACAGCAGGCCATTCCAATATAATCTGGAGTGCTCACCAAATGCATGCATTACACAGGAATTGGAGTTGCTGGTCCAGAGTATCTTCAAGCAGAGAAGAGCCTCTTCAAATAAGCACTCACATAATATTCCTTTTATATTTTCTTTCTCTTATCTGCCCTTCATTCTCTTAGCTGTTGCTTTTACTCCTCCAACTGTTACCTTTCCATCTTCTATCCATATTATCCAACATAGTAGATATAAGAGCCTTTCTTCATTGCATCACATTTCTGGGGTATTCTCTGTTGTAGTTTTTACCACTGACTCTCCATATGTTTAAGATTTAATGGCATTCAATGTTTTTTCATTGCTGAAGCCTTTTGAATGTAGGATCTAAACTGCAGCCCTGCTGTCCAGGGCTGTGCCTGTAAGGTGGCACCAGAGCAGGGGCTTCTGAACAAAGGAGGACTCTCAGACAGTTGGATGAGTAGAGAGACCTTAAAGGTGGAGGGGAGGCAGTAATTAGACAGAAGTTAATACCATTTGCCTGAAATGTAAGCAGGGGATAGAGAGGCAAAACCAAACTTGGAGGTCCCCCTGTTCAGTATCATGCAGCAGCCGGAAAGGGGCCAAAGGGGCTCATTTGTGACCACACCCAAAAGCCCAGGGCAGCAGGTCCTGCCAGGGACTCACTCTGATGCCCAAACCCCACAAAATGGGAGCTCAGACCTTAATCCAGACACTGTTTTACTTGTTTTTATAAAGGACCAGAGCACAAATGGCAGTTAACCCATGAGCCTTTTGGCTTACTCCCATTTCAGACACAAAAAAGGACCCCTTTCTTGACAGCCACAAGCTCAGTTCTTCTTCAGAAGAGTCAGTTCTTCCTATGTTTCCCTAACTATATTTACTCTGCCATGTGCTGTCATCCCCCAATCCTCCTTGAGTGTGACTTGAAGAAAAAAATCTGTAGTGAATTATAATGACAATACATTGAAGATAGCTTACAGCAGAGAATGGTGCTTTATAGCAGCCAGCTGTGACAAATCTGGGTTGGGAGAGAACATTGTGTGTGTCCCAGAGATTATAGCTTTTAAAATAAAAACCTCATTCTTGTTCCCTGGGGCTTTTTAATGAATTGCCACATGCAAAAATGCCTTAAACGAAGTATCAGTGATTATCCATCTGACAGCAGCTCAATCAGTGATTACAAAATAAGGGAACATGCAGCACCCTGAAAACCCTAAACCTACTTGAAGAGCTCTACTGATGCTAAGGGTAGCCCCCATTTTAGAGGCAAAGAAGTAGAGGTTACCAAAGGAGAAAAACCTTCTAGAGACATCTTGCTGTGGTTTACATTGCTCAGTGGGATGATACGTTCACCTCTGAGCCAAGTACCAGCTGCCCCACACACAGACTGATAGCAGCAGGTGCCAGTCAGAACCTTGGATGAGTCAGACACCCAAATGCAGGAAAATCATGTTCTACACTTCTGCCAAGAACTAGAACAAGGCCAGGAGCAGCAGTCCTGCTGGTGTGACCCAGGGGGAAGTGGTTCTTGTTGGACCAAGGATACATTCAAGTGAGGGTTACAGGTCTTGTGCCTAGGCCCGAGGATGTCCTGTCCCATCCAGATATCTGCTTAAACACAAAACCACTATGGTTTGTCCCTCTTGGATAGACATGCTGGTCACAGAATTTAACTCTGTGTTTGGATTAGGTGTGCAAAGGAAGACTCCAAACATGGCCCTCTCTGTAGTTACTGGATGAGATGGGCTTCCCTCCCATGTAATACAGGCTCTGCTGTGGATCATGCCACAGGAAAGTGAATATACAATGAATATACAAAGGCCTTTGGAGACCACAGTCCAAAATTAGACACCTCATTTAAATGCCTCAGTCTGTGTAGTGCAAATACACATCACAGTACCTCCACTTTCCCTGTCCGTCTTAACCACATACCCACTCTTCCAATGCCCATGCACTCACCCCCCACCCTCTGGAGCTCTCTCCCAGTCCTGTTACAGCCTGTATACACAACCCTAACAACTCCTTGGGATCCAAAAGTACATTTTACAGCATCCCAGACTAGACTGAATAGCCCCTGCACATGTAGAAGACTAACGCATCCCTATTCAGCAGGATTGCTGTGCATGGGACACAGTGTCCCTCTGCATTTTCCCAGGATTTCCGGATGCCCAGCAGCCCAGCTGGCAGATATCCAGATGTCCACTAGCTCATTGCCCACGCCACTGTGGAGCTGGCAGGTCCACACACTTCCTCGACATCCGCCCTGCATTCATGTTGCTCCTGGGCTTGGCAGCTTCCAGGGTAAATCTGGGTCAATATCTTTCCATAGGATTTCTGTTCCCTTCCTGCCATGGCTGGCAGAAGGGGATGCATCAGGACAGTACTGAAGGGCCATTGATTGGTGAGCAAGGACAAGGCAGTGTAGGGTTTTTGGTTTAACTATATCGAAGCTGTACACAAATATACAGACCCATAGACAGGCACTGCAAGCAAATGTCAGTAAAAATCAGAGGCTGATGTATGCAAATCTCTTGTTGTCTCTAAAGTGGGAAACGCAGTGTTTGCTTTTTTATTGTGGTTAACAGCTACTCAGGTTTTTGTAATTTTAAGCCATTATTCTTAATATATGTAACAAAGTAAGTTTAAAGCCATACTTAGACCAATGGAACTCTGACTGTTGGGAAACCCACAGGAAAAAACAGTCTCAGCCCTATTTCAGTAAATGTGCAGGAGAAGCAGTATGAGTAAAAGCTCTTGTTAGTTCTCTCACGCTTTGCTCTTAGTAATTGGTTGATATTTTAGGGATGGAATAATCTGTGGAAATTGCTTTCTGTAGCGTGTGCTGCTATCCTACTCTTTTTTTTTTCTTTCAGAAAATCCTTTTGAAATTAGACACAGCTCCTGGAATGAACTCAGATACTGCTTTTCAAGCCAGAAGCATTTGTGTAAGCATCATCAATCATGCCACTGACTCTTATTGCTACTGTATATTCACTTTCTACCTGGTTTGAATTCCTAATTGGCCCTGCTGAGCAACTTACAGCCTTGAAGAAAGTGGTGGAAGGGAGGTGGGGGAGAGCATGACTTCCAGCTGGGACTGGGAGGGTTTCTTGCAAATTACAGTGATAAGGTCTGTTCCCTGGAGAAAATAGACAAGAAGCAGTTGGTAACAGGGTGAGTAAGAGTCGGATGCTATGGGGTATGATGTCCAAAAGTATGTACAACTGGCTCGATTATCATCAGAGCAGTTGGCCTGGCAGCTGCCTATATCATGTGTTTCAGACTCGTGTACTGTAACGTAAGCACACGAGGAGTTATTTGGACAGGAACAGAGCAGATAATTCAAGAGACAAGGCTGTTTTTTCTGATTTAGGTACAGGAGAAGCTCTGAAAAATGCAGGTAATTTTCTGTGCCATCTACTGTAGGATTTCTCTTTCTCTGCTTAGGAAACCACTGTTCTTCTCCCAGTCCTCTAGCTCTCATTTATATCTATTTCTTAAAATAAGGCTCTCTCAAGCTGCCTAAGCAATGTTAATTGGGTGGAAACACACTCATGGACTGCTGACCCAGGACATGGTGATGGGTCTGGGCTGTGCCAGGGAAAGGGCTGCCCCCTCAGGCAGTGATGGTGGGTCATGTCCCTGCCCAGCCTCAGGTACAGGTAACACAAAAGGGGATTGGAACTACCTCTCCATCTCAGGTGCAGAGTAAGCATGAATAGGAGTTCCACATATATACAGTAGATCTATTTCATTGCTTTGCATTCCCTACTGTCCCCCACCCTACTCCCATTAAGCAGTCACACATGCTGCTGAAAGCCAGGGCAGCTGTACTCATCTTTCAAAGCCTGTCAGCTTGAGAGCATAGGCTCTTCCCATTAATTAAGCAAATGTAATGTGATTAGCTAAGGCTGTAAATGTTTCTAGGTCCACTTAGAAAGCTACAAAACACTGAGCATCACAGGCTCTTATTTTCATGAGCTTGTGCTGTGTGGCTAAGACTTTTGTTCTGGAGCTTTTCATGTGTGAGAAGAATAGGGAGATGTTAAAGAAAGCACTAAGAATGGGTTGTGTAGTTCTTAAATTGCTGTTTGGATTATCGGAGTCTGAAGAAGAAATTAGTTTCTGAACTTTTAAAAATCTTTTGCCTATACCTTTTTTAAATAGATGTAACAAGAACTGCTGAAAGCTGAAATTTTGGTAAGAATCTATATACTCGACTTAAGTTTTCTACTTGCTTTGATGAAAAATATATATTACTTAGCAGCTAAGCATCTAAACTGGGGTGCTTTAGGCTGTCAGTTTGAAAGCAAATGGAACAGTCAGTGGAATAAGAAAATAGCATAAGAACATTCTTGAAGTAAATTTGAGTGTTATGAACTAGAGTTACTTAAGGACTTCAAGTGGGGTGGAGATGCCTAAATCTAATACTGAGATACTGCAAAACCCCTGTTTAGCCTTTGACAAACTTTCAGAATGTGTAAACTTCAGAGGTACCTCCTTGTTTAAAGCTCCTCAGATGTTTACAGTCATTTTGATCTCTGAGTCTTGGAAGTGCTCCCTTACCATATAGGTTGAGCTGCTCAGCATGTCACGTGCATCTAAAGCTCTTTGGGATCCAGAAATTTGTCATTTCTTTCTCTAATTCCCTGAAAAGGCTCAGCCTGGTAAGTATGCGCTAAAAATACCTCGGACAAAAGGGCTGTGCCTATCCAGGCAGCTTAGGCCACTCTTGAGCTCCTAAAAGGACTTCCTAGAGTTTGCATCCACACACACGGTTTGTAGCGAGTTAAGCCCGCTGCCTTAAATCTCACCCTCTGCAGGTTTCGTGCTAGCACTTGAAATCAAAGTCTTGGCACATCATATATCTTGACATGGATGTAAAAAACATTCAGGACTCAAATCATAAGAGTAATTTCCTGAAGCCAAATTAATTAAAATGAACAATTCCACCAAGCCCTGACATCCTCTCTGCAATCTTTTTGATTGACCCAAATTCCCAACTTTGTTTACAGAAATCTGCTGAGGTTTTTCTCCATGTGAGAGGAAGAAGCTACTGTCATGGCAAGCAAGGCAAGAGCAGAGATGTATGCCTGTTAAGTTCCTCTCCTGCTAGACAAAAATTTTTAGGGAGGCTGGGGTAAGAAAGTACTCCCTGCAGTCACTATCACACTGCTCTCACAAACATCCTGGGGGACAGAGAGAGGAAAATGCTCCTTGAAAACTCTTTAACACCCTTCCTGAAACAGGACAGCACTGCCACTCTGATCAGGCAGAATGGCCAATAGAGAGCATGTGGAAGGAGGTTCATCAGTTTCAGCTCACAACCTGGTGGTTTCTGAGGGATTGGTACTCTAACTGTCCTAGTTTCTTCTTAGGGAGCACTTTTACTGCCAGGGTAGAAATGGAAGGGGGAAGAGGTCAATTATCCTCCCATCTCAATGAATGTATGATTAGATGTGAGGTTTCCCCTTATGGTGGGTCTGTGGTGCTTGAGACCAAGACTGGGCTTAAGTCCAATCCCTGTTGAGACTTGTTTGTACAGATGGAGCCGCAGACATGCCTGGGCCCTTCTCTTATAACACGTAGTTGCAGTTGGTGGAAAGGCAGCAGCAATGCCACATTTTATAGTTTCCTGATGCTGGGATCAGCAAGAATCAGGATCCAAAGGAGGTTCAAAGAACTCTCTAACCAAGACAGTGGCTCACTGCAGGCTTGTATGAGTCCTTGAGGAGAGAAATTTCCCATCTATCTTGGATCAAAAGCAGAAAAAAAAGGACTGTCAGGCCAGGAGCACTTGCAGACTAGGATACAATCAGAAAAAAAAGGACTGTCAGGCCAGGAGCACTTGCAGACTAGGATACAATGCTGGAGCTTCATGTTTTGGGCCTTCACCCAGCTGTTAGTATAATTGAAAGTAAGCAGATCTACTGAAACACTGCAGCATTTCCTAGCAATTGCTGCAGATGTTTCAGAACCACTTAAGAGGCACAGGTTATCTTTTTTCATGCAGTGTGACCCAAGCCATCAAAAGTGATTCTAATGACTGTAAGACACCAAAACATCTCCAGGATCCTGACTTACTAGCTTTCAAAGAAAGATAGGTTGTCAGTCTGATTTGTGAGAGCATGTCAGCACTGGAAGAGATGTGGGGAAACCTAAGTGGCATTCTGTTAAGTTCTTAGGTACTCAGGACTAGTTATTCAGCCTAATTAATGGGATATTATGAAATTTTACTGAATGTCACCCTCCTTCTCCATGCAAGATCCTCTGCAGTGTTACAATCATTTTTTCAATCAGTGGTGGTTAGATGGCTGAATGCTTTGAGAAACCTGGCCTCTACCTTTCTCAGAAACAGGATTTTTCCCCTATGATTTATGCTATTGAGGTGTAGCCTCTAGCAATAATAGTAGAAACCTAAATATTTTACTCAGAGGACCTAAAGAGCCTTTTTCATACCTCAGTTTGAGGCTGGCATTCAGTTAATGTTGATGTAATGTCTCCTTTAAAAACACTGTAATTAAATTTGCCAACACAGTCACTGAAGAGCCATTTATAAATTGTATATATAGTTGCAATTCAGCATGTGCTGTGACTATTTCATTGGGTTAGTCCTAACATCACAAGCTAATAATACTGAAAATGGGGAAATAGGTAATTCACAGAGGACACTGTACTCAATATATAGCTAACAGTGATTAAGTAGTCTCTGCTTTCAGAAGAAAGATAAGGGCCAAAAAGAATAGGTCCCTCGATAATACCAGGTAATTCTTATATATGGTCCTTCATGACACAGGCATAAATCACAATAAAACCCATCTGCAGATCTAAGGGGTGAAATCATAAATCCTGCTTTATAAATGAGACCTGCACATCTGATAGTGTACATTGCTCCAGATTTACAGCAGCTGTAAATGATGTACTAAGGTTCACAAATCCATTTGCACTCGGCTTGGGAAGAAGGGAAGTGAGATTTTACCAGGGAGAATATATTGGAATATGTACTCAGCAATGAGAGAGACCCTGTGTGTGTATGTGAGTAAGAAACAAATACTTTACACAGACTTACCATATCTTGACTTTATACTGGAAACTCCCTCCTATGCCCCCATTTTCTGTAAATCTATGGCACTGTGTTATGCCTTCCCATTTGTTTACAGGTCTGATGGGGTAAATGAAGGTGGTGGGGCCAAATGCTCAGCTTTATCTGGTCACTAGAGTAAATCAGGCTCAAATAAAACATTTTATGCTGGCCAGGACCCTGTGTCCTTTCTCAGGCTGTAGCTTTGTGTGCCAGACTCTGTCAGCAGCAGGTGAAAGCCAAGTGGTCGTTTAAGTAAGTTTAGGGCTGGATGATCCATAATCTTGTCTGGGTTATGGCCAATCTTCTGGATGAAGCTGGCAACTTGGCCATCTGCTCCATCTCCTCTGGGCAGTGGAGGGTGCATTTCATCTTCTTCTGAGCTGCCTGCATTTGTCATCCCTGCACCCCACTCGAGGCCACTAGTCATTGCATTCACAACATGAAGCAACTCCCAGGGGCTGCTCTCAGGATGGCAGGTTTGGGTGTTTGGCTTATCCAACTCCCTGTGTCTCTGTAGCTCTCCCATGACTGCATTTGGCAGTGCATGTACTTGTCTTTTCTGTTGTCAGCATGAGACAGATTAGTTCCCTGGTGCTCTTCTGTGGTTTGACAATGAAAAACACAAGGCAGAGGCTAACTCAGCATGTTTTCTCATATGCGGCATATTGTTATTTGGACTTGCTCTCCTTTGCACCGACTCCTCTGCAGAGGCTAACATTGTAAAGTATCTGTGCCTGCTCTTCCCCCACACACTGCTTAAGCTCAGGCAGTTAAACAGAGGCATTATCCAAAACTCATGACTGATTAGTTTTCATTGTTGGGACTGAGACCTTGGAAGCATCTTGGGTTTCTTAAGATGTTTACATTTCACATTCATTAGGATGTCTTCCCAATGGCACACTCAATGGAGTTTGGCTTCAGACACCCAGAGGAAGGTGGCTCTCCTCACGCAGGCTTTTGCTGCAAAAAGTCTTCTCTAACCTCCATTTTTAGCAACTTTACTGTGAACTTCACGTAGACTTTGCAGATGAGGTTACCACAATCCAGTAGTGCTAACTTCTCTCTCTGTTTGGTATCACTGCCACTCCAAATTTACATTTCTATATAATTGAGCCCAGCAGTGTTGCTTCTTTCAGAGCAGTTGGAGCTCCCAGGTGTGAGCTCTCTGTGTTTTCAAATGTCATCTATGTAAAGTTTAGTATCTCCTGAACAATCAAATACGTTGCTGTGTTTTTCTGTAAGAAGCCTTAGGGGATGAATGTCTGAGGAAGAAGTGTTTCTCAAAGACTGAGCAGAGCATGCAGATATACGGACTTATTCTCTAGGGGCACCTGCCAGACACCAGATGATGCACATAAAGCTATTTGATATCTGTCAGTTCCTCAGAAATCTTTCTTTTGAAGCTAGTAAAGACCTCTTACTTTTATTACAGATTTCTTTTTTTTTTTACCACTTACTAACGTATCTCCCTAAGACAACTGCATCCACGCAGTCCCTCTGCCTGTTTCTCTGTCTGCCCGTGGTAATCTGAATTTCTTGTCCATATAAACACATTGGGCAGACAAATGGAGGCTTCCAAGAGAAAGTTTCCAGAAGCTCAATGTCTACATTGGCTGGAGAGAAGATAAAATTATTGCCTCTCCTGAGGGGAAATTAAGCGCTGTCCCACTGTTTGGTGGCAGCTGATTGCCAGCTAGCCTTGTGTAGCTTCAGATCTGTGAAGTCCTATGATGCCTTTTGACATGCCAAGAGGAAAAAAGANTTCAGAAGGTTTATAATATATTTGTTTCATATTCCCATATGTGGGTATTCTTCAATGTTTCTCTAGTATCAAAAGCTTGCCCCTTTGTCCAAGTCAGCTGAAAGATATTAGAATTGTCAAGGAATTCAGAACCAATTACTGTTACACATAAAGCTGCTTTCCCACTGTTGTCTTCATTAGTTTTGCTGGTATTTGCAGCTAACAGAGACAGAATAACAGAGGGTCCAAATCAGTTGTCTTCCATATTTCCAGGGTTTAAAATATAGGAGGGCTATTAACTGCTCCTTTGTTCCACTTACATGACTAATTTTATTCTGTTTTATTTTAATTTTCAAGCACTCCAAATATCTCACTCAGGGCCAGCACTTGTGGTCAAGGCTTGCCTTACTGCCTGAGCTCTTGCTGATCAGCCTCCTGCAAGGCAAACCCTTGCCCTCAGCTTGCTTGCTGCAGCATCTCTGAAAGGTCCNCACTTACTAACGTATCTCCCTAAGACAACTGCATCCACGCAGTCCCTCTGCCTGTTTCTCTGTCTGCCCGTGGTAATCTGAATTTCTTGTCCATATAAACACATTGGGCAGACAAATGGAGGCTTCCAAGAGAAAGTTTCCAGAAGCTCAATGTCTACATTGGCTGGAGAGAAGATAAAATTATTGCCTCTCCTGAGGGGAAATTAAGCGCTGTCCCACTGTTTGGTGGCAGCTGATTGCCAGCTAGCCTTGTGTAGCTTCAGATCTGTGAAGTCCTATGATGCCTTTTGACATGCCAAGAGGAAAAAAGATGGTGGAGGGCAAGAAGGCAGCCAGGAAGTTGGCTTAGAAGCCATATCATGGAGTGAAGGACCCAAACAAATAGGAAAGGAGTGAGAAAAATACAGCAAAGAAATGACAGAGAGGTGTAAGGAGCAAGCTGTGCTCTTTGGGATGTCTCAGGGAACAGCAACAAGGAGATTGACTATTGCAGTGGGACACTGCAGGGGCATGGGCCATGAATCCCCAGTGGGTTTGCTTCCTGTGGAAGGCTTCTTTCAGTGGTGGTGCACCTGTTTCCATTGCCTCAGTATCCTCTACCTGAGTTCAAAGCCCAAAAACTAGCAATGTCNCCATATTTCCAGGGTTTAAAATATAGGAGGGCTATTAACTGCTCCTTTGTTCCACTTACATGACTAATTTTATTCTGTTTTATTTTAATTTTCAAGCACTCCAAATATCTCACTCAGGGCCAGCACTTGTGGTCAAGGCTTGCCTTACTGCCTGAGCTCTTGCTGATCAGCCTCCTGCAAGGCAAACCCTTGCCCTCAGCTTGCTTGCTGCAGCATCTCTGAAAGGTCCCAATCTCGGGAATAACCTTAATGCTTTCAAGACAATATTTCATAAACTACTTTTGCCCATAGTACCTCAGCTGGAATACAGTAACAGCAGGGCTGGTACAAATGATGCGGCAAAAGGGGCAGCAAGTGCTGTGGGGTCACTCTGTGATGAATTAAGTGTTTATAATATTTCTAGGAGATGCTTTTCATGGTTCTTCAGAGGTAAAGGGGCAGAAGTGTCCATGTTAGAAAACATGAGGAGCAAGAATGGGACTTCACAGGTAGCTGAAATGGCAGCTGGTGAGGCACAGGGCAGGTCCTGGTTGGGTGCCCAGGAACAGCACTGCTCTGAGTCATAGCCAGGGACTGTTTGTATAAGTTGCAGTTTGAAGTTGGCTGAGGGGAAGCTGTGGGCGAAGCTCTTTTGTTTAGATGCTGGCTCAAGGTCTGCCTGTACCAGGACTGAGGAATGAGCTGGCCAGGGAAACTGGGCAGCCTTTAATCCCTCTGTCAGCCGACAGGAATCACCTGTGCTCCTCAGTGCTATAAAGCAAGGGGAAAGTGGGCTCTGTGGCCCCAAGGGAGCTGTTAATGTCAATGGGTGCTCATCTGAACTGCTCTTGCTAGAAATCAAGAGGATAGGATGTGTTGTGCTTTAAAGGCCTCTTATTGCTGAAACTTGAAGAACAGTGTTTCCTATTTGTCCCTTCCCACCACCTCTCTCCCAAGAGCAGCATGGATACCTCAGGTTGGCTCATCTCGGGATATTTTCATGTGAGTATTAAAAAAAACCTTTCTCACCTACCAACCTCTTCATCCATCCACACATGGTTTTCTGGTGGGAGCCACTGTGCATCCCCCTCCAGCCAGCAAAGGACAATTGAAGATAGGATACGTTACAGTTTGAGATTATAATTGATCTTTAAAGGTATATTTAATGCTGCTAACCCACTTCAAAGAGAAGCAATACCTTCCAACCACCCTCCTCCATAATATCTGACAGTTTTCTTGCACTGTTATTATCCTTGAAGATTCATTCTAAAGCCTTAGAGATGTGCTGAGCATCTTAAACCTCCTGAATTTTCAGGGTCTCCCAATCTTCAGCTATCAGCTGCCTGAGACAGCCTGTCATGTTACCTTGTCTCCTGTACCCTACCTTAATGGATCTGTTCAGCTTGCCCCTGATGCCTTGGGTAACAGTGGTTCTTCCTAATATTGGGAGCTAGCCAGTATGGGAGCACTGGCCCTGACAGCTGTGGGCACTGTGGCCATGATGGTGAAAACAAAGGCTTTTCTGTTTTGGAAGTTCCAGGCTGCCAATCTTTGGTCAGGGAAAGGATTGCTCTCATGCTGTTCCTTAAATTAATACAATACTCCATTTTAAATGGGCAAAACTTACCTTTCTCCACTACAATTGAGCATCTGGGAACTTAATACAGACTCCCCTGGTAAATAAAAAGAAGCAGCTTGATTAGTTTTATGGCAGCAAAAGTGGGTTAATCGCTAAAACTGCTTCTTATGCTGTCATGGTTTGGATAAATGGGTTTAGCACAGCAAGCAGCCAAGGGCACACATTAGTGGCTCCTTCTGCAACAGAGCAGGAGAGCATGCTCAGCAGATCACCCCTTGGAGGCACCAGCCTGCTGCCTGTGAAGCTGGTGGCAGACTTCCCGCTGACTTCAGTGGAGCTGAGACTGTGCTGTAAATAAATATATCTGCTTCCAAAGGGTACCAGAGACAGATCAAACACAAGTGAGCTTTTCTTGTATCTACTAAGATCTTTCCCCTCTCTTTCCTCCACGGATTTCTACAGCATTAAAGTTTCATTAAAAAGAAAGTGATTTAAAATTGCATTTACCTAGGGCCTCTAACCCTATGCAGCCACATTGCCACATAAAAAGCATGTGTATTCTCAGCTCATATTGGAAACAAAGCTACCTGGACTTCAGTTGTAGCATCTATAGTACCTGGGTACTGCAATATCCACTCTGGCTCCACCTGTGCTAGCCCTAGTTCAAAAGCACCCTGGAGCCACAGATAATTCAGAATAATTTTGTTAGTCTGGATGCAGGATGTGTACTGTGTTAAATAATGAGGTGTATCTGCATTTGTTCACACAGCAGCTGGAGCATAAGAAAGTTATGACAGCCCTGGGGAATGTAAAGTCAAGGGGGGAAATGAGTATCACCTCTCAGGCAGGAGGGAAAATGCTCAAAGGCTTGGTGTAATCACTAGAATCTAGAGCTTGGCTAAAACTTAGTGGGAGAGACTTTGAAACAGAATATTATGAGCTTTTTTAATATCCAACCTATTGTTGGCCTTAGATGTAGTACAGTTTCATAAGTTGGTAAATTATTGGTAACCAAATATTTAGATGTATTTATATTCCATTAGCAGCTTGCTACAAACTCTCCAAAAGCAGTTTTATGGGGTAGCAAGAAAATGCAAGCTAGATATCCACTTCTTTAGTGAATAACAAATTAGAGAACAAATACTTGGATAGATGAATAAAGGATTTGATTTTTGACATTTCATGTGCAACAGTGGCATTCAATCCTGCACAGCAGAGTCAGTATATGTGCCTTATAAACACAGCAGAAGCTCACTGCATTTTGGTACTGGCTCCTGTGGCATTATCTATTGTGCTGGCAAATTCTCACCTAAAATCAATTAAGATGCATGAAATTATTAAGTTGTGGTTCTCATCTCTTGTCACTTCACCACCCAGACAGCCACCAACAGCCTCTTTCCTACAATATGCTGCTCACTTAAGAGTGACCCTGGAGATCTCACCAAATCTGGACAGGTGGCTGTCCGACAGCCACACTGTCCTCCTCTTCTTCACAGAAAGCAATAAAAGCAATTTCTACTTTATTGACTATACAAAACAAGGAGTTTCAGGTGCATGTGAAAGAGAAAAGTCATTTGGTATGGGTTTTCACTTAAGGAAGAAGCTTTCATACCAGCTGCAACCCTCAGCTCTGCTCCTGAGCCCTGCACAGCTCTTCCCTCATCCCTTCCTCCCACAGTACCAGTGCTGAGCAGGGAGATGCTGCATTTATCTGCTGCCAGAACAGCTCTCTGAGCTGGTGGGAACTGACAGATGGTTGCTCTGAAATATTTCCAACAGAGGGAAAAAACAAGAGCCTCCTACTGCAAGTCCCTTGTTATGGTTGTATTGGTAAGGCAATGTGCTTGAACAAACCAGGGCAAGCAAATTAAATAAAGGGAAGCATTAGGTTAAAAGAAGTCTCAAGTCAGAGTTCTTGAGGCAACTTTTCATGTAATCTGTGTTTCCATTCTCTTCCTCAGTTGCTCAACTCTTACCCATTTTATGAGGGAAACAGACCCAAGCAAATGCAAAGCAGAAAAGCCTTGGGAGTTTTTCTAGGAATTGATGTTTCTCTTTCAGCCACAGCATTCAGATTTCTGATTTCTTCATTTGCCATTTGGTTGAGACAGCATGACCTAGCAGTTGGCACAGGAAATGGGGAGACCTTGTCTCAGTGTTTGAATTTCTCGCTGTTTAATTACACGAACACTGCTAACACAGGTGCTTTGGGTGTCACAGGGACTTTTGCCCAGGTGGCCCTGGAACACACCACTTTTCCAACAGCTTTCAGAAATGCAGGTGGTAGAAACATAGCTACAAATGCCAGAGCAAAGGGGACCTGTAACAAACCTGGTGCTTTCTCATCTTCCCATTCTTGCACACAAAATGGAAGGCAGTGGCACACAAGTGAGGTGTGGTAGTTGTGATGTCCCTGTGATGTGAAATGATAAAACCTTCACTAGAGGTTGGGTGATAAATACATCGTCAGGGCCAGTAGCACCAACCNCTTTATTGACTATACAAAACAAGGAGTTTCAGGTGCATGTGAAAGAGAAAAGTCATTTGGTATGGGTTTTCACTTAAGGAAGAAGCTTTCATACCAGCTGCAACCCTCAGCTCTGCTCCTGAGCCCTGCACAGCTCTTCCCTCATCCCTTCCTCCCACAGTACCAGTGCTGAGCAGGGAGATGCTGCATTTATCTGCTGCCAGAACAGCTCTCTGAGCTGGTGGGAACTGACAGATGGTTGCTCTGAAATATTTCCAACAGAGGGAAAAAACAAGAGCCTCCTACTGCAAGTCCCTTGTTATGGTTGTATTGGTAAGGCAATGTGCTTGAACAAACCAGGGCAAGCAAATTAAATAAAGGGAAGCATTAGGTTAAAAGAAGTCTCAAGTCAGAGTTCTTGAGGCAACTTTTCATGTAATCTGTGTTTCCATTCTCTTCCTCAGTTGCTCAACTCTTACCCATTTTATGAGGGAAACAGACCCAAGCAAATGCAAAGCAGAAAAGCCTTGGGAGTTTTTCTAGGAATTGATGTTTCTCTTTCAGCCACAGCATTCAGATTTCTGATTTCTTCATTTGCCATTTGGTTGAGACAGCATGACCTAGCAGTTGGCACAGGAAATGGGGAGACCTTGTCTCAGTGTTTGAATTTCTCGCTGTTTAATTACACGAACACTGCTAACACAGGTGCTTTGGGTGTCACAGGGACTTTTGCCCAGGTGGCCCTGGAACACACCACTTTTCCAACAGCTTTCAGAAATGCAGGTGGTAGAAACATAGCTACAAATGCCAGAGCAAAGGGGACCTGTAACAAACCTGGTGCTTTCTCATCTTCCCATTCTTGCACACAAAATGGAAGGCAGTGGCACACAAGTGAGGTGTGGTAGTTGTGATGTCCCTGTGATGTGAAATGATAAAACCTTCACTAGAGGTTGGGTGATAAATACATCGTCAGGGCCAGTAGCACCAACCTGCTCACTCTGCAAGTAACTTTGGTGTTCCCTCATACATGTGTATTCCTGCTAACAGGAATGTACTGGCCAGAAAAGTCAGGTTTCCTAGCAAATGCTCTGTGCACCAACCCTCCCCCTCCCATCTCTATCATTCTGTAGGCAAATCTACTGAATGAAGGAGGGATGGCAAAGCAGAGGAAGAGCATGAGGCTCCACCATTCCTACTCAAACCACCTCTTCCTCCACATGCTCATCCTCTTTTTCTCCCCAGCTTTATCTCACGCATTTCACACAGGTTCAATACCCCGACAACCACGTGTGCCTGTTTTTCTCTAACATTCTCCATGCACAACACCACACTACATTATGAATTCCTCTAGGAGCACACCTTTTGCTGGAGCATGTTTTATATAGAATATGGGATGGCACAGATGAAGGATGTGTGCAACATCCATATCCAAGTTGAGCATCCTGAGAGTAGCTCTTGCTGAAATCAATACTGTCTTTAATTGCTGCACCAGATTGCAAGGTCTTCTGAGAAAGAGGTTCTGGTCCCAGTTCTTCACTGCCCCCTGTTTTTGGGGCAAGCAAATGGGTGCAGCTCAGTGTATTGCATGACACTCATTCCATCCTGTGAATGTAACTCATGGCTGTGCAAACTCTTTGTGATATGCTGTGTGAGAGACAAGGTGTGCACAGTGCAGTGGAGGGTCAGGTTTGGGGCTTTGAGCTCCTCCAGCACACCTGCAGTCCTGCCTGCTGGCAACCTGATTCTGATCTGGGCCTATGGGGATGTGATACCAGCCTTTATAGGTAGGGGCTGCTGAGCACTTAGCAGCTGATGTGGCTGATTCAGGGAGCATCTGTCCAAGCTGCAGGACTCTTCTGCAGGAGTAATATTTTCT
>VYZS01087976.1:13179-34241 GCA_013400695.1 Neodrepanis coruscans | reverse complement strand
AAAAAAAAAAAAAAAAAGAACAGATCAAAAACAACCTACCTCCAAGAAAAAAACAAAGGATTCTATCTTTAGATAAATTAACACCCCTGCCCAACCAACTTCCCTGCCCCACTCTTCCCTTAGTCCCCTCCCCAAACAAAAACTGTCAGTTGCTTTCTTGTGGTATGAAATTTAAGCCGCACAATTATAGAAAAACCGTACATAAAATTATTTCTTAATGCTTTCAAAAGACACTACTCTAATATCTAATTTTTGAGTTGTTTGTACATTTTCAAGTTTGAGTGGAAAAATATCTCTGACAAATTAAAAAACTAACTGCAGACATTAAATCAATTCTCTGCCCATTCAATACTGAACTTAAATGTTGCCTAATATCCTACACACACTATTGTTTCTACATCACAAAGAGTTTTAAAGATTTTGGACATAGCCATGGGCATAAGAGTCAGACTCAAATCTTTAAAGCATAACTACATTAGAAGTATTAAGTTTCAAATAGTTCTTACTCAAGCATAGTTTTCAAGTAGTTTCTTTCTGGTCATAGCTTTCATGTTACTCCCAAGGTTCAGGTTCACCCAGTCCTCCATAATCATGTATACAGAAAATTATACTCCAGTTTTAACACCTCCTGAAAGCAAAAATGCAATAAAATTTTAGAGTAACAAAACACATTAGAACAAAGTTTAAAAACAAATATTGTAGGGGATCTTCTTATCTATGTTTACATTCTGTGGGTAAACTATATAGATATTGTTGGTGACAGATTAATAGCTGACACTTTTTAAAAAGTATTTCTGATAAGATACATTGCAGTCTTCCAAGTAATCTGTTCCACTGCTTTGTCTTTAACATGAATCCTTCTTGTTGAAATTTAAGACTATTATTTCTTTTCTTCTCCATATCTGCAGTGGAGATCAGATTATTTCTAATGAGAATTTACAGCAAGAGAACAGATGGCTACTTTACATCTTCTTATTTTACATGTTATGCTCCTTTCAAGAGAAGGATTAATTCAGACACTTCTCTGTAGATAGAAGAGACATGTTTCTTCTCAGGAAGCAACAGAATTTGGCAGAGAGCAGGGTTCCCAGGAACTGCATGCTGTGGCAAGCAGAAAAGAGTGATAAAGTAACTTGAAATATGTAGAAGATTGCAGGTGGAGGAGAACCTGAGCTGCTGAGAAGAAACAGGGAGCAGATAGAAAATTTTCAGAGGTGTTGGAGAGGGAGCACAGCAAACTGGATTTGATTTGCTGTGTTTTAGTCACTGAACAGGCTGGAAATAAAAAAGTAAAGAGTTAGGAGAGATATCACAGCATATAATCCTGTATATTTCTGATCTGTCTGTATTTTAAAAGCTAGGAATTCTAGTTAATATTTTAATAATCTCTGGCTTTTGTGAGTTTAAGAACAATTTATTCTTCTTTGGGGGTTTCACTAATGAAGAAAAGTAGGCCTAGACTTGTTACAATAGCCTGGCTATTGTACTGCAGAAGGTACTGCCTCTGGAGCTTCTTAATTTCTATCATATTTGTTGCTGTGTTATGATTTTCTCAGTAAATGCACATCTTTCCTGAAGTATAAGATGTGAAACTGTGTACACTATTCCAGCTGAGGCCTTGTCAATGTGCATAGAGTAGGATGTGAAAACATCTGAATTAGTACACAGACAGAAATAGTGTGATGAGTAGTTCATAAGTCTGTTCATAAATATTTTGTGAGTTGTTTGTATTCATTGTAAAAACATAATGTCATCACATTAGCAGTTAGTCATTTGCCAAAACCCCCAGATCCTTTCTTGAAGAATTATCAGGTTCTAGATAGTATATATCCTATATCAGTACAGCTGGTTATATTTATTCAGTGTCGTATTTTATATTTCCACAATTCAATCTATACCTATGCCTTTATTTCTATTTATTTCATAATAGAGGTAAATAATGATAACCCAGAAATAAATCAGAGTCAAGACAGGTTCCTTTCTGCCAAAGGGAGCAACTCTACTCCTTGAAAATTAACCAGTCAGGTTTGTGTTTTACTGTGGTTCCCTGTTTACCTTTTTTTTCTGTGGTTTGCTTATGGGGATGTCATATGAAATAGTATCTAAAGCCACCATGATGTAGTAAGTTGACTGTTCTTTTCTGAATTTGAGGCTACTAATTGTCATTGACCAATTGATGCCAATGACATCTGGGTCACTTTTGATTTTCTTGCACTCCACTAACAAGCTTTTATAATTTTCAGCCTTCCAGGCTTGTATGGTATTGCTCAGATGCTAGCCTCAGCTATTTGTTTGGAAATCTGTTCCAAATATACTCCTTTCAGGGAGCAGTTTGCCTATACACATCTAGTTACCCTTTTCAAGAAATTGGTTATTTCTATCACATTGTGTCATATGTTCTTCTCCTGGCTATTGTTGTTTAGCGTAAGTCTCACATGAATTTCTTAGTTTTCTCAAACCTATATTCATTCACCAGCATGAAGCCAATCGCTGTTAATGTCATGTAACATGGTCTTTAACGGACTATCTTATATGATGTTAACAAACTACTGTCTTTTAAATATACAAATTTGTTTCTTTCCCATATTCAGCTGCTTAATTTTGTTACTCACCTCATCACATAGATGTAAGGATTTCACCAGATCAATAATACAGCTCTTCTGTGCCTCACAATCAACTTTCATCTGCAAAACAACTAAATCAAATACATATTAATTCCTGTTTTTTAAAACTTTTATCTGGTTTTATTCTGAGTGATGAAGTCAGACGAGCTGCTATATAATTCTCCAGCTTTTCTTTTCCTTTCTTCTACGTACAGAGTTTTTAGGCTTTTTTTCCAATCATTTGTTACCACAACTATCTTCCAAGAATTTTCAAAGATAACCACTGAGAGATTTTTGATTACATCAGCCAGTATCCTAGATTGAGTTCATCAAATCACATTGATTTAACTTATCTAAGTGCTCACAACTTGTCTTTCCTATTCCATGTTGAAATCTTCTCCTTTTGTTGCTGATATTAATTATGCTAGGCACTTCTCCTTAATGGATGTTTTTCCTCCAGATTGATGCAAAAAGAAAGTCATTAAAAGCTTCAGCCTTTTCTGTGTTATCTCTGCATAACTTTCCTCCTTGATTAGTTGCAGAACAATGCTTCCTTTGGTCTTCCTCTTATACTTAGAAACTGATTTCTTGTCATTCTTATGCCTTTTGCTAATTACATCTCGTTTGTGTCTTGACCTTTCCATTTTTTTTTCTATGCCTAGGCTTTATTTTTTTCCTCAGTAATCTCTCCTAATTTTTAGTGTCTAAACACTTCCTTTTTCTGAGGCCAATGAAGAGTTCATAGTTTATCTAAGTTGAACTTCTACTAAACTTCCTATATTTTTCTGGTAAAATACTTATGCTCTCATTATTATAGCTTCAAAGAGTTGGTAGCTTTTCACAAATTTCCTTTTTCCTTAGTTTTATCTACTAACAGATCTACTCATTGTCAAATTTCAAAGCTTATTGAAGTTTACCTTCAGGAGTAGATCAGTCTTCACAGTCCAAAGTGACTCAGGAAGAATACTGGGTAGCCATTTGTGACCTGATAACATTTACATTGTGTTTTATTATTTGAAAACGAAAATATTAGAAATAATGTTCTTTAAATGCCTCACATCCATTCAAATTTGACATTTTTAAAATGCTTCTCTTTTTGATTCCAGTTATTTTTACTGCCATGATTTTATACCCTTTGAGCTTTTTGGGGGGGAATGAAGGGAGTCCTCTCTTTCTATGTTTCCAGATATGGATATCTGAGACAATAATTGCCCAACTGAATGTTTGTGATCAACTTTGTTAGAAGGTTGGCATATACATTTACTGGAAATAGATTACACATAAATATATCCAAATTTTTTTATTAATTCATTGAATCTCTGCTACATCTTTCTGCATACCCAACCCTGCTCTCTAAAGGGGATCAGAAAGTAATTAAAAAATCAAGAAATACAGGACTTCTTCAATACACTTTAGTGAGAAGAAATGATCAAAACAACAGATGTGATATCAAGGTTGTTCTTGTGGCAAAAGTTTCCATATATAGACATATATATATATATATATATGTCTATCTATTATGTACTTAAACAAAAGAAAAATAGGACACAAAAACACTACCTTCAAACAAAACTGAAAAACATGCAGGGAACAGAAAGGAATTCCAGTCCCTGTCCTGTTAGAGTTAATTTATAAGTTTCTGACCCATCCAGCAGTCACAGGAAAAAATGGCAGCCGCTAGCTCTGAATGGTGGGTGGCAGACTGGAACTCCCTCACAAGCTGATGGGGTGGAGGCGAGAAGACGCTTCTGAGTGTCACTCATCCTCTGGTGTGGTTGGATTTGTTCCAGATGAAATGGTTTCCATGTGGCTGTAGAGACACTGGAGAGCCAGATTTTACCTCCTTCCTCCTCAGACCTGTGGCCGGAAACCTCCACGCTGTCTTCCCTATCCCAAGTAATGCAGGAGAGAGAGCCGGCACTTCCAAGTGTTGGAAACACATCATCCCCCAAGACTGCACAGCAGCTGCTGCGTGCTGCCAGTCTGTGCTGTTCATTTGCTGCAGCTTCTCTACCACCATGGCAACCCCACTGCTGAGCTGCATCGCCACCTGTCCCACCACTGCCCGGGGAACCAACCCTGGTGGCGCAGGAGTGGTAGCTCTCCCCATGCCCAGCTGTGCAGGTCCCTGGGCTGGCAGCAGGACAAGGCCATGGCACAAATAGTGTCACGGGTAGGTGGCGTCCTCCTCAGCCTTCCCCCTCCTCTCGGCCCCAACCTGCCAGGTCCGCAGTGGGGTGGGGCAGCCCGGGGTCCTGCACAGGTGGCCCTGGTGGCAGGGGGGTCTGCCTCTTACTTGCCAACAAATAAGACAAGCAAACAAACACAGAAAAAAATTCCTTTGAACAGAAAACAAAAAACCCAAACATGCCTTCATCCAGGAAAAGAGGTGAAAGGATAGTGTGATACTGCTCAGCAATGGGGCCATCAGCTGATGAGGACAAGATACCCTTCCAGTACAACTTTTTTTTTTAATTTTTTTTTAAAGAGCATTGAAAATGGGGATGCTTTGTTAAGGGACTACACCTAGTTTTTCTTAAGGCTCATTGTGAAATATAGTGGCTCTATTAATAAAGTTTTGCTTTTGCTAATAAATAAAATTCACATTATAGTGTTCATATGTATTAGTAGTGTAATTTGGAATAAGATTTTATTTTGATGCGTGATGAAATATAATGAGCTCTTTCTGCTAAATGTATTATCGACCTTGTGTGAGGATCCATTGTTTAGAAAGTTTTAAGGAGGTCACTCCCTGAAGACTCTGAAGAAGTCCAGACACTTTTCTACAGGAAAAATCCCAGGAATTTCCTGGGTGAGCTATAAATTGGCTCACCAAGAAGATAACACCACCTTCCGAGTCAATTAAGATGGGCTAAAACCAGGTTTTTTTGGAAAGTTGAAAAGTTCAAAGAGAAGATGAGTACACTTCTTCATCCCTACGACACCCCAAACCCAATAAAATTCCAGAGGGGAAGAGAAGGGGGATGTACCTATGAAAATAATTTCCCTCCTACCTCAAAGAAATTTTAATAATCCCTCCTGCTTTTGTGACAATTTTGTTATAAAAACCTGACCTATCGAAAAATCCTTTGCGCCACTGACTTGGATGCTGCCAAGTCACATGTGTTGCACTGCCTGGCTTTGTTTTATAATAAATTGAACTAAAAATTAGAATATTCATGGTCTCGTTTCTCGCATCATTTAGTTAAGGTAGGAGGAGTCTCACTATCTACTGCTTTGATCTCCTGATCTCCTTTCATACCAAATTACTCGACAATGCAGGTATAGTCCTAAAGATACAAAAAAAATCTGAGAAAAGGTGAGGAGGATGGAAGTGTACAGGATGGTGGTAGATAGGGAGAACTAGTGTTGTCAGAGAACTAGTGTTGTCAGCTGCCATGACTATACTCACAAAACTTCATTTATCCAATTCTTAATTGCATTTAAAAATAATTTGGTATTTCTGATGTATATTTCTCCGTTCTGAAAATGCAGGTACTTGCATGAGACATTCCTTTCACAGGGCTGCAGCAACTCATTTAACAAAACTGTTTGTCCTTGTTTCTGAGGCCTTGGGGACAATCCAAAGTGACATTTGAATCATTTTAGCTTTTCTGTCAATCAGAATCAATTAACACCTTTTTTACTTCATCACATAGCCCAGCTCCATATCAAACATTGCAAACCTTGTTTTTCAGTTTTCTGTGGAAAACAAATTAAGAACTGATTGTCTAAAGTAATGTATTTCTCTGCCTTGACACATGAAAACAGCACTGAATATATTCATATTAGTGAATGTTTCAGGGGGATCTCATGAGCTCTTTATGGGAAACCTCTCATTTGAGGCTTTTACCCTTCAATAGATCTGATTATTTTTTGTTTAATTAACATGGACTAAATGACAGTTAAAAATTAAAACTGCGTATATTTAACAGCAATAAGAGAAAGAAATAGCATTGCTCAATTACATTTTTAAAATTACATTAATGTCGAGAAAAAAATAATTCAAATACCTGAAAACTAGCATTTTCACAGGGGAAACAAATGTTATAGTATGTTCTCTTTGAGTCATTTACAATTTATAGACATAGTGATAAATTGAAAAGAAAAAATAAACACCTATTTGCTGCTGAAAACTTCTGTCCCCCACTTTAATTCTAGTAACTTTTCCAGAAATGGTTCCAAACAATGGATAATATGACCATTATCTTTATATGAATCTTTTAATATAACTTAATGCTTAAAATTTTATAGGTCTCTGGTAAATAAACAAAATTTCAGCCATACTAAACAAAATACTATTCTCATTTAATTACAATTAGACATTTCTGTACAATAAACAGTACTTCATTTGTGATATTCCAATCAATAAGAAAGTCTAATTTTTGTGGATTTTTTCATTGGTAGTGTTGTTCTATGGGAGCAAAGCGATGCACAATGGAATTAGAACTTGTATCACATTTTATTCTTTCATACTATAAATAACCTACCTTACCTTCACTGCTTATCTATTATGAATTTTATTTTCTTCATTTTGTGGGAGATCTCAGTGTTGTAAATTTTTGGCTAAAGATAAATGCAGATTTTATTTCACTTCTCTAGCTGATCTTGCAATTCTAGAAATAGTGTTGTGTGCAAAATATGTATATATGGTATAGGAACAAGAACTTTTCATTACAAAAATAAAAACTTTTGGCATATGATGTCTACCTAATTGAAAACCTTTCTAGTAAGTTCTGTTACACTAAAAACCTTTACAATCCCCTTGAGCTTCTCCCTCACAAATAATAACTTGTCGAAAGAGATTTGGTCAAAAGAAAAAAACTTAGGGCTGCAAAAACAGGCTTTGTTCTTAGGATGTTATCGATTCTTACTTCCCTTACCAGAAATTGTCTTCTTGAAACATTTAAGTACACTTCAACCATCAATCTCACATGTTAAAACTTTACCTGATTATTTGCTTTGTATGTTTGTTTGAATAACAGGATGTTTTTAAATATTATGAATAGTAAAAAAATCAATTTCAGTCATATAAAGGAGGGACTGTTGAGTTCTGTCTAAGAATGAGAAATTTGCATCCTTTGCTTCTTTATTTAATAGCTAAATGACATTATAATGAAGCCTGAATTAATTATTTTTATCAAAATCAAAGTTTGCATTGTGTTTGAGAAGGCATAAATCAAGATGATATTTTTTCCCAACAGAGTCATAACAATGACTGTATGTTGAGTCAGGATAGCATATTTGTTACATTCATATAATCAAGGTGCCTATAAGGATGTTGTTCCATGCCAATTTACAAAAAAAAAGCTCCTGTGTATACCAGACCTCACAAAATGAGATGAACCTAGCTTTAGTCTTAGACATAAAGTGAGGCTCATTAAACAGGAAAAAATCTCTGTTCAGAAGTATTTTTCTAGTTACTTGCAGGGTTCATCTTGTGCCACACTTCCTTTCTAGCAGCTGGACTCATGGAGTTAAGTCTCCTGTCATAAATTGTTCCTTTCTGTTGTTGAACATTTGTACACTGTTACGTGTTACTTCCTTCACACAAATTGGAGAATATAATCTGGATAACAAACTCATGGGCATTAAAAATGGGAGCTGAAACAGCTGTATATGGTATTTAAATGTTGTGTTTCATGCATTTTCTTAGTTCGTATTTTTTATGATTTTCCTTCTTTCATGTTCATGGTTCTGATGAAACAAAGACCTTCTATGTGGCAAACTTGCTATGAATGAGGCTAAAGAACGTGTGAAGAGCAAAAACTGCTAAAAACCCTAGATTTTCAGCAGAAAGCAGTGGATAGAAAAAAGCTTGGAAATACCCCAGATTTTTTCTTGGAAAGCAGTTGCTTGGCATGGAAATAAGATAAAATCAGTCTTTGAAATGCTGTTTTTACAAACTAGTTTTTATAAAAGAAGAACTGACATTTAGTGTGGTGAGTAATTCTGGCTGAAAAGAAAGGATTCTGTTTTGCCCACATATTCTCAGTTCTCTTTGTTAACGTTAACTGTATAGTAAATAATTTTCACAAAATTACATTTCTTTTGAAAATTTTTATATTTGTCTATCTTTTCTCTGTTGGTGAGTAATGATTGGCTTGTTTCTCATTTTTTACTAAAGTACACTTGCATCATCATAATGAAATGGAAAACCAAGGTTTTGTTCTTCCTAAGCTTGAGGGTCCATTGACCAAGCAAATAAGACAGACTGCTCTGCAAATTTTTTGCAATACGTTATCTGATGTCTCTTTTCCAGGTTTCTGATAACATAGACTTTAAATTGCGTCTGGCATTCAAATGATGGATAGGACCAACATTTTTGTTTTCCTAAGAAATCTGACCATTTACTTTGTGCCTTTGATATTTCATTGGCATTGTGCTATCATCAGATAGATAAATAGATTAGATAGATAGATAGATAAATAGATAGATAGATAGATAGATAGATAGATAGATAGATAGATAGATAGATAGATAGATAGATAGATAGATAGATAGATAGATAGGTGTTGTGCATTTAGCCCTTGCAGGTAGTCTGAATTATTTGGCAGGAAATTTGCTTATCATGGTCTTGAATGGACTTCTTTAGATATCAGGAACTTTGGGTCTTTATGGCTGATGAAACAAGTACTTAAAGCAGAGGAATAAGGCATAAAACTCTATTTGAATTTAAAAAGAATTAGTTCCTGCATCAGAAAATTACTTATATCTCCCAAAAATTTGGCAAAGAGAGGGAAAACTGATCATTTGGAATTGCTGAAGTTATCAATGACAAAGAAAATCCAAACATGCAAACGCCACTCACCCACAGTGAATAATACAATAGTTAATAATTATACCTAAAAATAAAAAGTGTGAATATTTATTTTTTTCTCCTAAAATGAAACTATTTTATTTTTAGTTGTGCATTTTTTGTATTTATATTTTTCTACATACCATTATGAAACTCTAAAGGAAAAATAGATTAGATAAAAATCTCAACTTGAGGAGATATTGACACAATTTTCTTCCTTAAAACACAGTAAAATACAAAACATTGCTATAGCATTATGATAGTAGTTCTGACATTAGCTTGAGGATCCCATAATATTGATATCTGAAACACCAAATGGGGGAAACAGCTGAAAAACAGTGGGAAATAGAAACAAAAAGAGATTAATACTTACCATTTTCTATGAATTCTGAGTGATTCAATAATGAAACTGATTATAAAAGAAATATTTATCTTCATGTGAAAGTAAAGCTATGGAAGAGCAATTTCTCTAAAAATACACATACATATAAGGGGTTAATTAGTACAAATTTTTAAAATGTTTTGTTCTAGATAGAGGTGGTAGATTGACCTTGGTTGGCTCCCAGGTGCCCACCAAGGCATTGTACTATTCACCTTTCATGAATAGGACAGGAAAGAAAGTACAACAAGTCATGGGTCAAGAAAAGGACAGAAATCACTTACCAATTACCATCAGAGGCAAAAGAGACTCACCTTGGGGAAGTACATTTATTGCCAATTAATTTTAACAGAGTGAGATAGTGAGAAAAAAACCCAAAACAACTAAAACCACCTTCATCCTGTCCCTCCATTCTTCTCAGGCTCAACTTCACTTCTGACTCTTCTACCTCCATCTCCCTAGTAGCATGGATGCACAGGAGATAGTGCTTTTCGACAATTCATGAAGCTTTGTCTTTGCTGTTTCTTACTCCTCACACTGTTCTCCAGTTCCAGTGTGGATTCCTATCCATGGGATAGGATCGTTCACAAACGGTTCCAATTTGCATCTTCCTACAGGCTCCAATTCTTTGAGAACTGCTCTGGCATGGGTACTTTCCACTCCACATGGTGGAGCCTTTTGGGAAAAGATAATTCCCAGTGTGTGTCTCCCCCATGGTGTCACTGGTCCTGCCAGAAGTCTGCTCATGCATGTGCTTTCCACAGCATATGCTGTCTTTAGGGCATATGTTCTTGCTCTGCCAATGGGTACCCAATGACCTGCAGAGTGGACACATGCTCCACAGTGGTCCTTCATCTCATCATGGTCTTGGTTCTTCAGAGTTGTTTCTCTCATATTCTCAATCCTCTCTCCTAGCTGCTGTTGCATAGCATTTTTAACCCTTTCTTCAATATGCTGCCACTGAAGTGCTACCACTGTCTTTGGTTGCCTCAGTGCTGGCCAGTGACAGGTCTGTCTTAGACTCCACTGGAACTCTAATACAGGAGTGTCCAACATGGGGAAAGCTTCTGAAATCTTCTTACAGAAGCCACCCTTGCAGCCCCTCTCACCCTCCTGCTACCAAAATTTTGCCACACAATATACCATAAATTACTTAAATAAATGTTTTATTTCTCCATGGTCAAGACCTCCCATATATAGCCTCTCACATGCACTAATATGATCTCTATATTATTGTTTCTCACAAAATACTGTGATTTTCTTTGTAGAAAGAGAAGGAGATACATGTTCAAATGTAAATATTCATTTGGAGAGAAATATGCTTTCGAATCTGTGTTGATGCATTTAAAGCATTTATAGTTCAGGACTTTGAGTTTTAAAGTTATTAGAGTCATCTAAGTCCCCTTCTGCTTTGTATCCCTGGTGGCTATAAATAGCATACCAAATACATCTGCAAATATTGCTGACCATCTCTATTCAAGAAAAATAAAGAACCTGATGACTGTAATTTATAACACATGAATTTAGGAGTTAATAAATTAATACAGAACAAAATGAAACTTTTGCTTATCTCAGAAAGAAAATGCATATTCTAGGTGTACTTATAATATTTCTGTTGTGTTGCTGTTTCTGTGCAAGTCTCCTCTAAACTTCATTAACAATATCATAAAAACACTCCATCTGTAATCTATTTTGCGTAGACTGCCATTCTTATCCATTACTGAAAACTTACAGGTGTAATAAGTTAAAACATACTACAACACAAAAAGGTCAGTAGTGCTACCTGACATAATATTTTCTTTGTGTTTTCTGAATCTTTTTTCACCCTATAAAAGTTGTTCTTGTTTGGTGAATATATTGTAAATATACATCATAGAGTCTTACTGTCAGTTGCTCAGGTATATTTGACAAATGAAATGTAACATACACAGTCCTTAAAGTTAAGTTGCAGCTTATTATTTTAGAAATGAGTCCATGGCTTTGCTCTGTATTTCTGTTTGTGATATGCAATAGCAATCAATCAGTGTATTTACTGTCATGATAGCTATGGTTGAGAAGGTGCTCAGTGGCTGTAAGTTTCAAATGCTTATAACTTTGAATGAATTACTCTCTGGGTTGACATTTTATATATTCATTGTTAGTTTGTAGGTAAAGCTGCTCAGAATTGTGGTGAGTTAGAATCCCTTTTTGCTTAGATTTTCATTAGCTTACACAGCCTTTCTTCTTGATAAGCTCATACACAGTAGCACATAAAAGATAATATATATGCTATAGTTTTAGCCTCTGATAGATAAGGGTTTTTTTCCTACATGTAGAATTAAAGGAGAGAAGATGGTTATAGTGCACTTTATTGGACAAGTGATTATAGTAGAATGGAAAATGAAAAAAATATTCAAATAAAATTACAGGAAACAGGAGCAAACAGAAAAAACAGCTTCTGTTGCTGGGGTTATAAGGACCAAGGGAAAACAGGCTGACAACACAGCCATTTTAAATCTTGCTCTGACTGAGTATCTGGATGATCAGTTAGATGTACACAGACTGAATCATCATGATTTGTACACTGTGTGAGGAAGAGAGTCAAAAACATGAAGGCAACAAAGCGAATGGGAGACTTTCACGGTGTTATATACATGATTACTGCTGCTTTGTATTCACGCTCCTTCTCATTAGCTTTAATATGTATATTTTTGAAAAATTAATATGAGCTTGAAAGTACTGACAATTCCATTTTAAATTTGGGAAAATAAATTAGATAAAGGTAAGTAACCTGATCTGTCTGAATTTTCTTGACTCTGAAAAACTCCTTTAAAGTCTGTCTCATCCCATAAGTGTTGTATTTCCCAAGGTTTTTGGTGAAAAGCTTCCTGCATACTGGAAGAGCCTGGGCTCCAAGCTCACTGAAGGAGTTTTACTTTAAAAATATACAAAACTCCAAAAATCTGCCTGCTGAATTTATTAAAAGAGCCTTTAGTTGCTTTAATACTTTAAGAGAGAGTACTGAGGAGAAGACACCATAAACATTTTCTCAGAAGATCAAAAGTAACATGCTTTTACTGGCAAACTTTAGAAAATAAGGGAACTTGGCAAAAGTAAAGGGCAACATTCAATCAAAATAAAACGTGCCACAAAGCGTTGACTTAGCACATGCTAACCCATGTAACTTCCAACCCATCCAGCTTTAAGTTACACAAAATATTAAGAAAGGAGATTAGGAGAAAAAACTGTAAAGTAAGAGAGAGAATTATGGCTATCACCAGGAGTCCCATGCAAGTCCATCTTCCACGTGTCCAGATGGCAGGGTACAAACACACAGAGAGTACATGTTGCTGTTTCTATGTGCTTTGTTCACCTCTGCCCACACATCCTCAACCCCAGGCAGGACTTCTGGTGTGCCAGCCAGTCCAAGGTTGGGTTAGGGGCTTCAGGAGGTGTTGTACAGGCTGACTCCTGGACTCCTTTTGACTGACAGCTGCTACAGGGAGGATCAAGGAGACTCTAAGGAGACTGGGACGTAGCATCACCTTACCTTCGTGAAATTTGACCTGTCCCTTCCCCCCACACACATACTTTAGTTGCTCCAAGCCAGTAATTAATAGAATAATCCAGTGTCTCACACATGCCTAGTTAGCCTTCTTTGCCATTCAAAAGTAAAAGGTTGTAGCAGTGGGAATTGCTGCAATTTGGTTTAGGTTTTTGTTTGGTTCTTTTTTTGTTTGGGTTTTTGGTTTGATTTTTGTTTGTTTGTTTGTTTTTGTTTTTGTTTTTTTATTAAACAGGCAAGTGTAATCAACATTCTAAGAATGTAAGAGAAAGGGAGAAAAAAGTTTTTAGCCTATAGCTACATGTTAAGCAAAGTGCTGTTCGCTGAGGGAGAAGACAAAGTTATGAATCCTCACAGGTTATGAACAGGGGCTGAGCCTTGGTGTTTTCTGTATTTGAGGACAGAAGTTCAATAAACTTCTTCTAAGTTTTAAAAAAGGGAATATTCTTTGAAAAAGCCAATCAGACTCTAATTCTGGGATCAGAATTTGGAATATTAATCTCAAGTGGAGTTGAAGTACTTACCTTTGTAAAGAAGTAATTCTGGAGACATTTTTCTTTCTGTACTCTCTCTCATTTTAACGGCACCTTATTCTAGAACTATTTAATACCCTTGCTTCATCTAATTCTTTCAAGAATTTAACTACACAGATTTTTTTATATTCTATTCAGAACCTTGACCAGTCTTTGGGTCAAAGACTTATAATTAGTTACTGATATATTTGGAACAAAAGTATATGTTTTCAATATATTTCTTCTTTTAGAAAGAATTTTTGTGTATTGTAAATATACAATCCCTATCCAATTCCATAATGTTCTTTTGAATTTCTACAAATGAACTTCATCTANTTTAACCCAAACCATTACAACTTGCATTACCTGCATGTAAAGATGTTTTAGGAACTGGTCTGTGAAAGTCTGACTTCCTCCTTTCTCCTCTATCTGACCTTGAATTTAAATACTATGAGTTTTCACAGGCATATCTCTCAGAAATTTATCTGAAGTTTTGTGAAGTTTGAGCTAGAAATCAAACCTTTATTCCAAAGGTATTCTAACAGATGCTGCTGACTCTGTTCTAACTTAGCTAGACTCCAGCTGATTCCTTCTGTCATTTCTGATGTCTCACTGAAATCCCCTGCAAGATGAAGGAAACAGCCAAGTGACAGCAATTTTTGTGACAGTCAGTAGCCAGAAAACAGATGTCAGGTGAAACCTCTTCACTATGTTCTCAGAAACTTCTAGCTGTGAAATGCATCTTCTGACTATACTCTTTCAGTTCATGGCAACAGACCTTGTTCAAGGTTAAAAGGTACATATCTATAAGCCACAGTTTGTTCTTGGCTTTGACTCTATACAAGAGGCAGATACCAGATGTTACAGCCTTATGATGCTGCAGCCTTATGATGCTGCATATGAAAAGCTAGTATGGTATGGTAAGCAGCAGTATAAATTAATTCATATGGCTACATGCAGAACAGCACCACCTTCATATCGCTGAGAGGTACAGGATCTGTTTTGTAAGTCAATGTTCAATTCCATGTTTCCTTTTTGACAGCAAACAAACACTTCCTTACATGTAAGAGAATATTTTTTTGTTTGGTTTGGGTTTAGAAAAAAAAAATTGTAAAACTCCTTTAGATCTAAAAACGAATGCAGCCAAAGAAAGGAGTAGTTAGGTCCAAGGATTTATCATCCATCCTCAAGCTCAAGTCCATCATCCTAGGAAAAATCTGGTGGTTTAGAATTGGGTGATCAAAATAGAGCAGGGAAGAAATTTCAGTTTGTACTAGTCAATGTCTATCAAAGTTTAGTTTTTGCACCAAGGCCTCAAGAAACTTTGTATTTTTACAAAATGTTGGTTTCAGGCTTGCAACAGTATTCATAATAATTTTTGGCCTGTTATAAAATTAAAGATGTCTGATATTGCTTAGTAAATCAACCACTTGTCACTCTGTTTTATCACAGACTTAAATGTCAAACTGTATTCTAGTTTTGGTTGTTAATGTGGCAGTTATTTTTCTGATAATGTTACATGAACGAAGAATGTTTAATAATTCTTCTTTTTTACCAATAAATGTTTTCCTCTATGATGATATCTTTTAGGTTTGTCATGTATGGACTCCATATTTCAATACTGGACAGACTGGAACTGGTGGTGTGCCTGTATCTCCACAAGCACCTTGTATCATCAGCCCTAATGTTTGACAACATTCTCTTTTAATATTTTGAAACAGTGTAAATCTACCTCATTTCATTACATGTTCAAATCTCATGTATTATTAACTTTCCTTGCATTTATTATCTATTTGAATGTTGTATCCAAATCAACACTTCCACAAAAGAAAGGAGGAGATTTGAAACACTGAGATGTTGCTTTCATGTAGGTTTTAATTCTGCTCACATGCATTTTATCAATTTTATAAATAAAGCTGAATATTGTTCTCCTACATTTATCTACAGTAAAAAGTTCCATCGCTGATTTGCTTTTATTAAGCATATTTTTCTATTTGATCCACAGAATTGTAATAAAAATGTAAAATCTACTCTATGTGGAGAATGGAAAATAATTTCTAGATCTAAAAGATACAGAAAAAAGAGAAGCATTGTTAATAATGGCAGGGAGAGAGAAAGCCTAAAGCATCAGGTTGTCAAGATCGTAAGTTGGTACATAACACCAAAATACTCATGGAAAAGCACAAGTATACCACAGTTGATCAAAATCAAGATCAAACTTTCAGACACAGGCTATCCTAAGACATCGATGGAAAGCAAAAGGACACAGATGGAGCCTTGACTATGTCCTCTGTCCCTAAGAAGGAAAAAAAAAGAGAAATTCAAATGAGACTGAAAAGTAACACAGGCTGGAAAGACTGTGATCACTGTAAACACCTCAATGGCATATCCAAATGCTGCATGATAGCCAATCTAAGAAGAAACTACCATTTTGAATATGAATTTGATGGGAGGTCCAGCCAGAGGTGTTGGAGTTTGGTATATTGCTGCCTCTGAGCCTAGGCAAGTGAGTGTGAAGGGAATCAGTTTTCTCTCTTAAGATCCAGCTCCCATTCTACATGGTCATTTTCCCAAATTTGTTGGTGGCAAATGTGAAATGCTGAGAAGTGTGTGGTAGAGTTTGATCAGTGTTTTCAGGGGGTAAAACCCATTAGAATCCTTACAGCCTCTTAGCTGTTACAAGGAACAGCAGAGAGACCTACAAGCTGAGGGCTGCCCCTAGCCGAAAGACACAAACGCATGATATAAAGAGAGAAGAGTAGTTTTGTATTATCTCTATGTTTGCCTTAAATATCAGTAAAGACAGACTTCTTGAAATAAAGCAGAGGCATTATACTTTGTATTATAGTATCTTTTCTTCAATTTTAAACTCAAGACTTTATTTTATACATTACTGAGGTCCTATTGTAAGAATAAGGATAATTTAGTTTAGCAACTTCTGACTCTTTTTCGAGGTTAACCTTTTGAAAAGGAAGCAGCATGACTGTCCTTTTTGAATTGTTGTCCCATGAAAAATTGTGTATGGGAGTTGCTAATCTATTGAGAAAAATCTATCGCTGATATCCTCAGAACTTCAATGTCAGTTTCACACTTTTCCTACTGTTCCCATTTTATTCACAATAACCACATGTCATTATTTTTCTGGCCTCTGGTATCTTATCTGTTGTAAATTCGTCTATTCATTTTTATCTTTCATCTTCAGAACATCATGCTTTATTTCTCTAATTCTTAGTAATATTTTGCCATTGCCGCACCATATAGTAATTTATTCTTTATTGTGAATAACCTCCTTGTTTCATCATAGCAGGTCTGTGGAGATGAGTCCCTTGCAATTACACCCTTCTTGTAGAAAGATAGCTGTCCCTCTCAGGCAAAATGTACAAAAAGTTCTATTATCACTTTATTCTATAAAGTGATACGCATTGTAATTTGTCTTTGAGTTCTATAGAGGCCTTTATTCTACAACCTTTTTATAAAAAGCAGTGGTACCAGACAGTTTAATTGGTTATAAAAAATCATGGTCTGGCATGCATACTTATTTCAGACTAGGTAGCTGAATGCTTGTAAGCAGCAAAAGAGTAGGATGGGCATGGTTATCTACTATTTTACCTCATCTACTTTCCAAGAATATTGATTCTAATCTCTCAGGGCCTATAGTCTCCTTCACTTCAGTGAAATCATACCTCTAGCGCATTTCAGATTAGAGGCCAGGAAACATCAAAATCCTTTTCAAATCATGCTAGGAAGACTGCTGTATACCTGCCAGACCTTGAACTACAGCTCTGAATGCAAATAACTGGATTAATCCAGAAAGGAAGCATTAACTCCACTGAAGGTGTTGGAGCTGCTCAGCAGTGGTGATGCCATAGCAAGGGATACTGGAGCAACTATGGTGGCACAGTAAAGGCCTGAACCTACCCAGATTTGGGAATATAGGGAGCATCTAGAGCCTCTCAACAGCTGGAGGAGCCAGTGAGGCTATTCTTTGCCTGCAGAATATCAGTGTTGGCTGAGGAGCTCCTACCAGATGAAGAGGCTGTGTGTGGAGGTGATCAGAATGTGAAGTGCATGGGAAGGTGAAAGATGGATAGAATCTTCACTGAGGCACTAGATAGACAGGTCTGAAACCCTAGCTGCACAGGAGGTTGCAGCCAATGCTTCTGCTCAACTGGATTGCAAGTTTTAGTGCTGGGGCCTTTGACTCCTGGTACCAAAAGCATCTCCTTCCTTGCAGACTTGAAACTGCAGAGTATGTACAGTGTCCTGATAGGAGGCAAAGGTAAGAAAGTCAGGTCTTGGGATGTATCAGAGCCAACTAGGAGTTTGTACTATGGGTTTGCACCAAGAGGAAGCAAGATAGCAATGGAGAACCTCCTTGCAAGAGACAGAAATTCATGTTTAGTGTGCTGACTTCCTCAGAGGTGGTTTCTTTCTTGCAAGGCAACCAGATGTGGGAAGTTGCAGAGAGACTGAGGCTTAACCAGTACTTGTTATTGCAGTTGACATGAGGATCAAGGATGCTGTTAAAAAGAGACTTTGGGTTTATCAAAAGTGTTCATGATGCTCTGTGAGCAAGAGTCAGGGACAGTCAGGAACCATGGTAGTGCCTCCTGTCAGTTTGGGAAGGAACACATGGATCCTGAGTCACCACCTTTTTACAGTTATTGTTGTCTCTGTGAGGATACAGAAGTGCTGGGAATAGACAGGATTCAGGAGTGCCTTCGTCAGTAGGATGACCAACATGTTCAAGAGAGCTTTAAACAAAGAATGATGCAAGAGGGTGAATACAACAAGGAGTTAACTGTGGTAGCAATGAATGAAATGGTAAACAGAGACACCTGAGAAAAGAAAGGGTGATAAGATACCAGCCTTAACTACAAAAATTGAATACATCCTGAGAAAAAAGGAGGAGAAAAAGCTCCATGAGCTGTTACAAAATGGTAATGTTGTTGTGGTAAATCAGATGTCTGAGGACAGTGTGCACAAATAGAGAACTTCAGTGAATGGAAAGAAGCTCTTCAGGAAACTCAGGGAAGATGACAGGGAAGATTGCCCTCTATGGTAAAGAGCAACTTGGATGTCTGAACTCTTCTATGGGATGGGCTATGGACTCATAAACAGCTTATGTTTTAGGAACCAAGGAAAGGCCAGTGATGGCAATAACATAATGGAAATGTGTTTCAGACCGCCAGATAAGAGTGAATAAGTGTGCAAATACTTCTTTAAATGAAGTAGGGAAGTCTTGGTATCACAAAATTACATTTTTGGAGGGCTTGAACCTCTCTGACATCTCCTAGAAGTGCAATGCAGTGAAAACTTCTGTAGAGTGCTGGGGATAATTTGCTAATATATGTAGTGAAGAGGCCAAACAGAGGTAACACACATCTGGGTCTGCTATTCACAAGTGAGGGAAAAACTGGTTGGATGGNCTAAATTGGGACCTGGCCTGTTTAACTACTTTATCAATGATCTGGAGGAGGTAATGGAGGATATTTTCACCAATTTTTTAATGATAGTACTTTAACAGAGTGAGTAAATGTGAAATAAGAATGACCATCCAGAAGGATCTAGTCAGACTGTAAGAATGTGCAGAAAAAACCTCACTAAATGCAACAATGACAAATATCAAGTTCTGTCCCGGGACAGAAAGCACCACTGCAAGGACACAGGCTGGGGCCTGGCTGATTAGGGCCACTTCTTCAGGAAAAGACCTTGGAGCCCTGGCACACACAGGTTGATCATAAGCAAGCAGTGTGCCCAAATGCAGAAATGGTCAACAGCACCCCAGGAAGTAGTCATGGGGACAAGGGAGAGGAGGGACTATCCCCCTTGGCTCAGAATTCGTAAGATCCCCTTTGGATACTTTGCTCAGTTTTGGAGCCCTCTGTTATAAGAAAGACACTGACCAACTGGAGCAAGACCAGTGGAGGGACAAACTACTCAGAACTAGAGGACCTGACCTGTGAGGAGAAGATGAGAGAATGGAGCTTATTCAGCCTTGAAAATTACTGCCTCAGGGCAACCCGGTACAGCTTGCCCCTACCTGAGATGATGTAAAAAAGAAGATAAAACCAGGTTGTTTCAGCATTCCATGGTGGAAAGGTGAGCCAAAAAACATAAATTGAAACATGAGTTTTATTCAGCATATAAGGAAAACTTTCTAACCCTGAGGACAGCTAAGCAGCAGAAAAGGTTGCCTGGAGGCCTTGCAGCATCCATCCTTCAAGGTTTGCAAAAGCCAACCNAGAATATACATCCTGGGCATTAGGCAAGCAGACTGCAGCTTGTTCAAGGAATGGATAGATAATCTGATCCAAGCTTTTTTGTGAAAGGGAGCCTGGATAAGTTTATTTAAAATATATAGTATGTAGTAGTTAATATAGTACATAACAATGAATGTTATTTAACTCAACTTCAGAAAAGCCTTTGACACTGACTCGTCTTATCTCTGCACAGGGAGATATCTGGCTAAGCACTAGCCCAGAGTTGGGCTCAGAGGCCTATGGTTAATGAGTTATAATCTGCTTGGAGTCCTGTGATACATGATAGAGGTCTGTAAGAAATGTAGTGCTGCAGGGATCTAAATTGGGACCTGGCCTGTTTAACTACTTTATCAATGATCTGGAGGAGGTAATGGAGGATATTTTCACCAATTTTTTAATGATAGTACTTTAACAGAGTGAGTAAATGTGAAATAAGAATGACCATCCAGAAGGATCTAGTCAGACTGTAAGAATGTGCAGAAAAAACCTCACTAAATGCAACAATGACAAATATCAAGTTCTGTCCCGGGACAGAAAGCACCACTGCAAGGACACAGGCTGGGGCCTGGCTGATTAGGGCCACTTCTTCAGGAAAAGACCTTGGAGCCCTGGCACACACAGGTTGATCATAAGCAAGCAGTGTGCCCAAATGCAGAAATGGTCAACAGCACCCCAGGAAGTAGTCATGGGGACAAGGGAGAGGAGGGACTATCCCCCTTGGCTCAGAATTCGTAAGATCCCCTTTGGATACTTTGCTCAGTTTTGGAGCCCTCTGTTATAAGAAAGACACTGACCAACTGGAGCAAGACCAGTGGAGGGACAAACTACTCAGAACTAGAGGACCTGACCTGTGAGGAGAAGATGAGAGAATGGAGCTTATTCAGCCTTGAAAATTACTGCCTCAGGGCAACCCGGTACAGCTTGCCCCTACCTGAGATGATGTAAAAAAGAAGATAAAACCA
>VYZS01087975.1:11574-27501 GCA_013400695.1 Neodrepanis coruscans | reverse complement strand
ATTTAGTAATGAACAGCGTGACTGTGAGCTCTTAGAAATTTGCTGTAACTAGCAAATGGATCATGACATGCAAAGTAGCCTAATTCCACACTTGTTGTATTACTGAAAAAATCATTTTGACAAACATGTGAAACATTTTGCTAGTATATTTACGATAGCAGAGATTTCTATCTAATGTATGGAATTTCTTTTATGAGAGGAGATGGTAAAGTAGCACCTTCTGTCCTCGTCAGTATGCAAGATAACAACTGTCAATTTCTGACATTTTGGATCCCATTTTTCCCTAGGTCTTCTGTGTCTGGTCGAATCAGTGGGAGTTGCAGCATGAATGGAAATCTTCTTACTGCCTTGCAGATAATCAGCTTTTCTTGTCATCTGAAGTAAATTTTTGTGTGTGTGTATGTAACTGTTAATTAAACTGTTCTATAGATCACTTGTATGTACTTAGCTGTTGCATATCTTAGCAGATTTTTTTTTTTTAAAGCCCTTCTTCGCATTGTATAGGAAGTGACAGGACTGCGGGTACTTGTATAAAAATAGTGAACTTCAGGCTTTATTGCCAATGTTGTTTTGCAAGCTGACTTTGTAATAAGCATGGTTTTTTTATAGAATGAGTAGGCTTTTGAGCATGAAAATTGAAAGATTTCTTGTTTACTGAAATGCAAGACTTTATTTTGGTAGGACCATTGGATTTGAATCATTCCCTGCAAGTCTGATAGGTAAATGAATAGCTGTCTAGGAAGTGAGAAGGGAGGGCTGGAGCCCAGGACTCCCACAGTTAAGTTGAGAAGGTTAAGATAGATAGAGAAGTACCCTCCTGGAAAGCAGACCATTCTCTTCCTAGAGAGAGAGAAAAAAGTCGGACAAAGGGAGGGAAGGAGAATTACTTAGTCAAAGAACACCAGCTGAGTCAACACATANATTCAGGTCGGAAATATTTAGAACCTTGGACATAAATTCGTTTGTGAGGCTGTTCAAAGGAATACATTGATCCAGAATGGAACATAGCATTTTCTGTGTCTTGCTTTTCTTGAAATTCCAAACAGGCTGCTGTTCAGTTTTTTCATAGGAAGTGCAAGTACCTAAACTAATAGTCTGTTTTCTGGTTGTTTTTTTTTTCATTAATTTGCTATGTTTTATTTAAAAATGTTAATTGCTCAGTTATTCATTTACTAAATAGAAGTTTATAACATGTTCCTCTCTGGTCAGTGAAGAAATGGGAAATACTTGTCGTATGTTTTACAGTGTTTGGCAGGGAAACTGTGTTTAGTCAAGACTGTACAGGGACTTCCAGAAGAACTTCCCTTCAACAGAAATTCTGGTAACCATCAGAAATATGTTAGGGCTCTTACTAATATTTTAGTGAATCAGTCCTTAACTTTACAAACAGTAAAGTGAAAAAACTTACCATGTCTTCTCATTTGGGCCCTGTGGAAAGTTTTTTATTATTGGGTTAAATCTTCTTCGATTTTTATGAGGAGTTTGACTTCCTTCTCCCCATTCCTCTCTCTTGTTCTCCTGACCTCTTTTTCCCTCAGTGAAATATGTATCATGCTTGAGACTTTTGCCTGGGAAGAGTTTTCAGTTATACTTATTTTCTCCAGCATTTCTATATTTACGTACATGTACAGACAAATGAAAAATACTTAGAAATGTCTGAGCAATTTGTATATGTGCGCACATTTGCATGTTCATACTGCTGGTGAAGAGATCTCCAGTAAAAGAGTCAAATAAATACTCAGGACAATGGAATTTTAATAGACCCACTTCAAGTCTTGCAACTGAAACATTTTGTGTTTATTTAAGCCTAGGTTCTGTGTTACTATGCGTCTTCATCTGTAATGTATCTAACTTACTCTCTTTTTTCCATTCTTTATCCCAAAAATTTGATTTATACTTTAGGCAGTTCTAAATAATCTGTTACTGCTTCTCTGTGGCTTTCCTACATCTCTTAAAAACACTAATACGTGCCCAGAATGTTGACTTTTGTGACTGAAATTTACACATTTACATCCATTCAGCTTCCTGTAATTCTGAGGACAGACTGAAGATGTGTACTTTTTGAAATATTTAGTTCTATAATATGAATGAATGAACATCAATTTTAGGCTTCAACTTTTGAAATCTTTACAATCACAATATTTAATTTGTCTTCTCTGATATTTCTGACTTTGGCTTTCAATATTTTTGTCCTAGTCTTTGGTTTATCTTAGCTATTCCAGTTTTCTGTCTTTGTTGGCTACTTTTTTCACAAATATCTTCACTTGATCTTTTACGCCTTGTGTATCTGACCAAACATCCAATAAATGCATGCTAACAAGCTTGCTTTAAGCCACTTTTATCATGTACCGTTCTGCAGTTCCAAATGTGGAAGTGTGGGTTCTATGTCAGAGATGGCTGTGTGCTCATACACTTAGTCTGGAACGTTTTTGTGATAGATATACTATTATATATTCAGCACATTTCAGAGTGCTCCAGATTTTGGTTAGTTTTGAATGTTGTTTGGAAGGAATAATTCAAGACATTCCTGTCAGCACAGCACACAGTTCTAACAAAACAGCTAATTTTAAGATGCTCATGGAGAAGAATGGAGAAGTAACCTTTATATCCAGAGCTAAGAAAATAAAATATTGAGCTATGTGAGAAGGAGTTAAGTGAGATCATAATGATGTAAGACATAGCTTTTTTGTGAATAGCTTAAGATACTACATCCAGTTTCTTTATAAGTTACAGAATTCTAATTTAATTAATAACTTGAAGTTCTTCCGGTAAGGAGTAAAATATAACAATTCAGTACTGCATAATTTCACTGTTCTGAATCAGGTTCAAAATAATAGTAAAATCGTGCTGATAATAAACTTTCTCCTGTGTTTTTGTGGCTTATATCTTTTGAAAAATGTGGTAGATTGATCAACACAATTTGCCTAAATAAAATTAGGACATGGCTAAATGTCTGAATGAAAAGCCACTTTATAGTATGACAGAGACAGTCTTGGTAGCAAGAAATTTGTTGCCCTTTGGTTTGGTTTTGTTTTAGTGTTTGTTTTACCTTATTTTTTTGCCCTATATGAGAAGAAAGTACGAGATACCATTTTACAATATAATTGATGTGATCAGATGTCTAGGTCATGGATGTGAAAACTGAAATCTGAGGACTTTTCATTAGTTAGAGAAATGATTGAAAGTAAAATTAAGAGATGTCATGAGTGAATTTGTTTTATAATTTACTACAAGTCATTCTTCCTGACTTCCAAGTCTTCAAGTAACATCAGAGGTTAGCTGCTGGTATATATTTCAGAATGGTGTAACTGAAGGTGAAATACAAGATAATGACTTTCAGGAACTTTTACTGTAGAATATAACGCTAAGCTTTTTCAAAATTAAATGCTTTGAATAATAGATTAATTTACATAGTATGAATACATAATGTCATCATACATTCTTATGCGGTTAAAATTGGAAGTGTCTGAAATTGTAGTATTTGTCCCATATATTAGTTATTAAGAACATTCAATCTTAATCTATATCTGAATTGAAAAAGTTGTTGATCTCTATTCCTTAGGTATCTGATGTCCAAAGCAGCTGGAGATCACCAGCTCCCTCTCTGTGTGATATCACTAGAAAATGCTAGACTGGTGATTTCACACATACCACAGAACCCCGCTGCAGAATGGAGCAGGCCTATTAAGGGTAAGTTTTCTCCCTCCACGACCACCCCTTTTCAACAATATTGCATGGTTTTATAAGGTTACTAATTTTCTTTACTTTATGTCCTGGAATATAAAGTAAAGATGACAGAAAATCTTATAAAACTGCAAAATATTGTGGTGCTGTGCGTGTGTGTTTATTTAAATGCAAAATAAAAACTCGTGTATAAATTTCAGTCCTTACCCCATATATCAATATCCTGGCTCCAGTCTGCTTTGGGGTTCCATGGTGAGTATGCCAGAATAGTTTATATTGGGGCATCAGTCACAGAGAGTGGAGTCAGCATTTCCTGGCTGCTCTGGATGTCAGAAACCTTGTTTTAAAAGGTAAGTTTTCAGTTGAGAATGTGTTGAATGTCTCTCTGCTTTTGTATGGAAACACTCAGCACATTTCTAAAAGGTCTTTTTATTGTGTTTTCATTTTTAAAATTTGTGACCTGATGCAGCTCAAAGTCACGTTTTATGATTGTTCTCTCTCTACCCATTTTTTTCTCTTTTGTTTTCCTGCTGTCAATACTTTGTGTTTCCAGAAATAAAAAATAGTGTTCTGTTTGTCACTACCCAGAAAAAAATGGTGTCTAAATTTTGTTTCTCAATGATCTGGACAATGAAATCAAAGACGCCCTCAGTCACTTCACAGACACTACCATGCTGGGCTGGAGGGTCTGGGCAGGCTGGATCAATGGGCCAGTACAAATGTGAGATTCAACAAGACTGAGTACCAGACCCTATGCTTGTGTCTTAACAACCCCAGACAGCATTACAGGCTGGAAAAGGAGTGGCTGCAAGTGCCCCAGCGAAAAAGGACCTCTGGGTACTGGTCAACAGCTAGTGAACAGGAGCCAGCAGTGTGCCCAGGTGGCTAAGAATGCTGATGGCATCCTGGCCTGTGTTAGCAGTAATGTAGCCGGCAGGACCAGGGAAGTGATTGTCCCCTTGTACTTGGCACTGGTGACAATAAAAACACCTGTGTTCTATTCTGGGCCTCTCACTACAGGAAAGACAGTTGAGTTGCTGGAGTGTGTCCAGAGAAGGTCAATGAAGCTGGTGAAGGGTCTCCAGACCAGTCCTATGAGGAACAGGAAAGGGAGCTGGGATTGTTTAGCCTGGAGAAGAGGAGGCTCTCTATAACTACCTGAAAGAAGGTTATAGCCAGGTGGGGGTCAGCCTCTTCTAGCAGGTAACAAATGCTGTTTCTAATGAAAACACACCTTGGGAGGTACAGCCTGAACCTCCAAATCTTCAGTTTATATCTGACCACCTACAATGTATCATTTGGTATTTCTGAGAATTTGCAACAAAGACATTCCTAAAAGCAAAAAATTAGTAGACAGCTATGTAATGCTGAAGTAGGGAGTTAACTTACAGATTTATCAATTATTGATCTGCTTTTTTTTTTCCCCTGAGAAAAAAACACAAGACTCTGTTAGAGAATGAAATTGTATAGAAAAAGAAAGGCTAAGTTTTGTAGTGATGTGTCTTAAGGTTATATGTATTTTTTATGTCTTCTTTTACTATTTAATATTTAAGGTATAGTAACATCTGGACTTTGCAGAGATCTTCAGTTTTTGTGCAGAAAATCAATCTAGACACAGTTTAGAAGACAAGGATTTTTTTTTAGTTTTTTTTTTATTCTAGTGTCTTTTGGCCTGTATTTGTTCTGTCCTGACTATTTCTGAGGATGGAAGGTTCTTCTCATGGCTTAACTTTGTCTGTATCTCCATTAACATGTTTATTGTCAACTTCAAAACCCCAGTAAGAAAAAGAAGGAGTTCAGAAAAAGGGAAATAATTAATTTACACTTTTTAAAATTATGGTGCTATAAAATTTATGTTCACGTGACTTGGAAGCGAATGTGGAGTTTTCCAGAAACTTTATCCAGTGGATACTATTTTTCACAGAATCACAGAATGGATCAGTTTGGAAGGGACCACAGAGGGTCATTTGGTCCAACCTCCCACATAGGGTCATCCTAGAGCATGTGTCACAGGATTATGTCTGGATAATTCTGGTGTATCTGCGGTGAGAGAGACTCCACAGCCTCTCTGGGGAGCCTGATCCAGTGCTTGGTCACCTGTGCAGTAAAGAAGTTCTTTCTTGTGTTCAGGTGGAACTTCCTGTGCATCAGCACCACCAGGAAGAGCCTGGCTCCATCCTCTTGGTATCCTCCCTTCAGACACTTAAAAATATCAGTGAGGTCCCGTGTCAGTCTTCTCCTCTCATAGCTGAACTGGCCCAGCTCCCTCAGCCTTTCCTCATAAAAGAAATACTTCAGTTCCCTCATTGTCTTTGTCACTGGACCCTCTGCTAGACCTGCTCCAGGAGCTTCGTGTCTCTCTTGTCCTGAGGAGCCCGGAACTGGACACTGCTCTCCAGATGTGGCCTCCCTGTGGCTGAGCAGAGCGGCAGGGTCACCTCCCTCAACCTGCTGTCAGTGCTTTTCCTAATGCACCCCAGGACACTATTGGCATTCTTGGCCATAAGGGCACACTGCTGGACCATGGACAGCTTGTTGTCCACGAGGACACCCAGGTGGTTTTCTGCAGAGCTGCTTCCCAGCAGATCAGCCCCTAGCCTGTACTGGTGCCTGGGGTTTATGCTCCCCCAGGTTCAGGGCCCTGCACTTGTCCTTGTTGAGTTTCAGACAGTTCTTCTCTGCCCATCTCTCCAACCTCAAGGTCCCTCTTAAGATCTGCACAGCACTCGGGTGTATTGGCCACTCTTCCCAGTTTTGTGTCATCAGTGAACTTGCTGAGGAGGCCTCTGTCCCTTCATCTGTTATTGATGAATTAGTTAATAATACTGAGCCAGTATGGAACCTGGGGGACACCACTAGGGACAGACCTCCAACTAGAGCTAGCTCTAGAATTGAGGGGCAGGGATTGGTTAGGGTTTTTTTTTTTTGTAAGCAAGGAGAAAAGTGACTTGCATTTGTTCACATTTGTTCTTCTGTGTAGAGTTAATGAAGTCAATAAAGCCTCAAAATCTGTTCTTGACTAAATGTTCTACTCATGTTTGGCTACATGATGTTATTATTTCAAGTTTACTCAGTGATCAGCTGGTATTTGTCTCAGAAATACTCCTTTTTATCTTTTTAAGCTGGTATCGTAGCCTTATTTAAAGACAAATTAGTCTCAGACATTAATAATTTCATGCTGTTTGCACTCTGTAGTGATTTTTCTATTTTTTTAATACTTCATTTTCACACATCCCATTCTTTGCTATATCAACTGCTTGTACAGCATTTCTATATCACAGTAATAGTGGCATTGTTTATTTTTGCTATTTGATTTTTGTTTTGAGACAACCCACTGATACTCTCCAGCATACAAATTCATCCTTTTAAAACTCTCTATGAAATGTTTTGTATCTCTTACAAGAAAAATCAGTCTCTGCACATGATATTCTTTGATATGATAACAATTAATTCTGTTGCTTACTTACATTAGGAGATGATACCAAATGCCCCAGTAGGCTACAGAGTGCACTGTTTTCTGTTGTGTTGGTTAGTTGCAGGTTTTATGCTGCAATGCATTATGTGTGTAAACATGACTGGCCACAAGTGAATATGATTTGCTGTCTTCTGTGTTGAGTTCAACATTGATAATTATGTGGTAATGTGGCATATCCTACTTTGGTTTTGCAATTTCCATTGAAAAATGAAGGAGCAACTGTTTGTTTTGTTATGTAACATGTAAATGATTATTCATAAAAAATTGATACCTGGTCTTCAGAGAAGCATTCAGCCAGAATATCTTGCTGTACATTGGAGAGATCTGCTGAAATGTGTAGAAAATCCTTAGGAAGATCATTCTTGTAGACTGCTGAAAGGCAGCCATGTCAAGCTTTGTCCAGATTTTCCTGCCTTACATTTCCTAGTGTGCTAGACCACAGGAATCTCTGAAGGGTATGAGCACTATCAAAAGCTAAATATGTATATGAAATAAGTAAGTTCTCAAGTCTTGCTTCTTTTCCTTGCAGAACCATAGTCTCTACTGTCTTACATCCACTCTGACAAGTCAAGAGCTAAAATCCTCATTTACATAAAATGCACAGAGCAGAGTGGCAGAAGTACCAGAGTATACCACATCTCTTTTGTAACAGTTATATATCTATATGCATTGTTCAGTCTCTTATGTAATGAACTACAGAATAAAGTTTTGGTAAGAAATACTTACAAGGGATACCTGTGAATGTTAAGGGGTGTGTTCTGGAGAACCATGGCCACTATGGTTGTGATTTCCCAGTGTCTTTTATCCTCATTCAGACTTTCCAGATTTATGAAAACATTAACTTCTCATGAAAGATCATAAGATTGTGCATATCAGTTTTGAAAGTAAAACCATTTTTAATTTTACATTTGAATTAATAGCTTAAAGATTTTTTGTTGGAAAACTGGACTCTGCTGCATAGTCTGTTGCTTCATAAAAGACCAATTTGCAAAAGTTTCCTTTTTAAAAAACTTTCCTCTAGAACATTAAATAAAATGTAATGCAAAAACTGTGGGGGTTTTGTTCCTTAAAATTGAAGTAAAATTTTTTTTTTTTTGCAATTTATACTTTTGTTAAATAAGATTATGGTAAGATTTTCTATAGAAATTTTATCACTGACTGCAAAAAATGTACTTACATGGTTGATTTCCTTCACTTGAATGGATTACTACCTGTGTTAGTTACTCATTTAAGTAATTTTAAACACATGGTGTGTTTGCAGGAACCTGCTTCGGTTTTAAGTTTGATCTTAAAATGAGCATCCTTGCAGTATTACTTTATAAGTAGGACATGTTCTCTCTGTAGTATAAGAGAAAGGTAAAGTATAAATGTCTTATGTAGATTAAGGGTAGATGTAACTCTTAAACTTCGTAATATTTTCTTCCAGGTATTTTTCTGATACACTGGGATTTTTGTAATACTAATAAAATGTAACAAGACTCAGGTCTAACACAATGATAAATGAATGAAATTTATGTTTTCAGGGAAGATGGTACCACCGGAAGCAAGCAGTAAAGGAATTGCATGGTACGTTGTTACGACTGCTTAATGAACTGGTACCATGGGAACCAAAGCTAATTAAAGCATTTCAAAGAAACAGGTAATTAGCTGCTCTTTTGGTGTTTTTTTTTTGACAACGGTGCATGAGATGGAAAACAGAATAAAATTCATCTTGTAGAAACTAATCAGTGAAGTGGCTTCTCTCAAATAAGTTAAATGAAAATACTGTGAGGAGAGTGAGGCACTGGCAGTACTTTAGTTGGAAGAAGTAGTTTATATTCCAGGCTTACCATGTCTAAATAAAGTTGAGTTTAACCCCCTACTGTTTTTTTTCCTCTAAAATGCTTTAGAATCCTTAAGCACAATACAGCTAGGATTTGCACAGATGCTTATTTGGCTAAGAGATGCTGACAACCTTCCTCTAGAAAACTATATGGGGCTTCTTAAAATACTCTACTTACTGTCTAAAGTTACCTGAAGTGGCTGTTAATGACTTCTCCACAGAGCAATTCTTGAAGCATTGTTTTGAGGTCTTTGTAACCCTGTAAATTAGAAACACATTTCAAATAAGGCATGTCAGAGGAATACCAGTGAAGCAGTCATGGATTTAAATCTAGTCTGGGCAAGTATTATTAACAGTGAAGATGCTATCCTGATTATAAATCCCAGAGAGATTAGATTTGTCTTGAAGCTCGGTGCCATTCTTTTTTGTTAGCCGGCTATGTAGCTGTTGCTGTATGGTCTTATATATAGTTTTGCCACATACACAGTTAAAAAGCAAATAATGATCAGAAGCTTGAACTCTGTGACAAAGGATAGCAGAAGATAACCAGCTGCTTAAATGTTGAGTGTGAACACAACATTTAAATGTAAATGTACACCACAATGTAATGTGGTGCAAAACTGATGCTGGAAAGTGTAAGTATTTTGTTTAAAAAAACACAACAACATAACGCCAAAGACAGTAAACAGATAGACATTCTAAGAGTTTGATTCCTTAATAGCTGATTTTATGGATATCATGTATGAATTAAAATTCTTATTTAGAAATTTAGGATATTGTTGAACATTTTGCTTTAAATAATGGACCCAAGTACAAGCTTTGGGGATTTTTTATTTCTTTTCACATTTCTGTTCATTTTCCTTAGCTGTTTATTTCTCTCTGTCTTTTGCAATACAGACTCCTGGAAACATGGCAGATAATATTACTATTAGGAAGGATTTGGTTCTCCAATATATGTGGTTTCCAGTTTTATCCTGCTTGTAAGTTCTGCTCTGGAATGGTTTGATGCCAAGTATTAGGGGTTTTTTGTTGAATCACAGAATCATGGAATGGTTTCGGTTGTAAAGGACCTTAAAGATCATCTGGTTCAAATCCTGCTGGCATGGGCAAGGGACAACTTCCACTAGACTAGGTTGCTCAGAGCCCCATCGAGGCTGGCCTTGTATACTGCCAGAGATGGGGCATCACAGCTTCTTTAGGCAATCTGCTCCAGTGCCTCACCACCCTCATACTAAACTTCTTTCTAATATGGAATCTAAAATTTACTGTCTTAACTTTGAAGCCATTCTTTTTTGTCATCACTACATGATCTTGTGAAGTCTCTACATATGTCTTGTAGGCTCCCTCAAAGCCTTCTCTTTTCCAGGCTGAATAAACCAAATTTTCTCAGCCTTTCTTCACATAAGAGGTACTGCATCCCTCTGTTCATCTTAGTGGTCTCCTGTGGACTTGCTCAACCAGGTCATTGTCCTTCTTGTGCTGGGGACTCCAGAGCTGGATGCAGCACTGCAAGTGGGATCTCATGAGAGCAGAGCAGAGGGGCGGGATCGTCTGCCTTGGGCTGTTGTCCACACTGCTTTGGATGCAGCCCAGAACACATTTGGCTTTCTGGGCTGTGAGTGCACGTTGCTTGGTCATGTCCAGCCTCTCATCCACCAGGATCAAGCTGTTCTCAGCAGGGCTGCTCTGAGTCCCTTCATCCTCCAGCCTGTATTGGTACCAGGGTTGCCCCAGTCTAGGTGCAAACCTTGCACTTAGTCTTGTTAAACCTCCTGACATTCCCATCAACCCACTTCTTGAGCTGAACTGTGTCCCTCTGGATGGCATCCTGTCCTTAAGGTATGTCAACCACACCCCTCAGCTGGGTGTCATCTGCCAGTGTGCTGAGGGCACACTCAATCCCTTCATCTGTGTCATTAATGAAGATATTAAATAACACTGGTCCCTGTATGGGATTGCCATTGACATCCATTGGAACTCTGAGCCATTGACCACTACCCTCTGGATGCAAGCATCCAACCACTTTCTTATCCACCTAGTAGTCCACTCATGAAATCCCTCTCTCTCAAATTTGAAGAGAAGGATGTTCTGTAGGATCATATTTTGTGGGATCATTTATCTGGACTTTACAGAAGTTGAGAAAAATGACGTTTAACTTTTCCCTTGTGCACTGATGTAGTCATTCCATTGTTGAAGACCACTTGGTTGATCAGGCAGGACCTGCCCTTGCTGAAGCCGTGCTGGCTTTCTGTTCTCCATGTGCCGTAGCATGGCTTCTAGGAGGATCTGTTCCATGATCCCAGGCATGGAGGAGAGACTGACAGGTCAGTTCCCAGGGTCGTCCTTTCTACCCTTACAAAAATGGGTACAATGTTTCCCCTTTTCCAGACACCTAGGACTTCAACTGATTGCCACAACTTTTCAAATATCATGGAAAGTGGCATGGCAACCACATCAGCCAATTCTCTCAGGGCTCTGGGTTGCATCTCATTGGGTCCCACAGACTTCTATACATTCAGATCCTTAGATGGTAATGAACTTGATCTTTATCTATAGTGCGAGGGACTTTGCTCCCCCAATGTCCATCGTGCTGTCCATCCACTCGAAAAGTGTGGTAAGAGAGGTTGCTCTTGAAGACTGAAGCAAAAAATCTGTCGAATACCTCAGACTTCCTCTCATCCCTTTTTACCAGTTTTCCAGCCTTATTTACCAGAAGGGAGCACACCTTCTTTGACCTTACTTTTCTGATTAACGTACTTGTAGAAGCCTTTCCTGTTACTGTTTACAACCCTTGCCAAGTTCAGTTCCAGCTTCACCTTGGTCTTCCTCATCCCATCCCTAAAGAAATAAACTTCATCTCTATCCTCTTCCCAGAGTACCTGTTCTTGTTTCCACTGCCTGTGCATTTGCTTCTTTCCCTTCAGTTTGATCAGCAGCTAACCCAACTAACCCATGCCAATCTCTTTCCTTCTTTGCCCAATTTCTTGCCCATGGGTGTGGCTAGCTCTTGTACTTTGACTTTCTTAAAGATCTGGCAGCTCTGATCTGCTCCCTTGTCCCTGAATGTAGTAAATAAATTCGCAGAGGATATCTTCTCAGGACAACACGAAAATGACCAATATGATCAAAAGTGAAGCCTTTATTTATTGAGCATCAGACATATTCCTATACTAATACCATATCTAACTTGCTTACAGCTTCTAATTCTGTTACTATTGGCAGACGGTTCTTAGACTATTATTNTCAGATATACTTAGTGCACTAAGAACAATGGCCATACTCTAAATAATAAGTATAATATTGCTTATCAATACGTTGTACTTATACTTTAATCAGAATTAATACTAATTCAGCAATCACTAAGAAAAACCTTATCAATGGCAAATATCTCTAAGATTCTAAGTAGAATGATCATTCGTTAGTACACTATACATAGCTAATTCATAAGATTTCATAGCAACAACAGATCAAGGCACATAAGGAAGAAAACTACATTGGTACTTTAAAATTCATTTTTACAATTTACGCTTCTAATCTTAACTTACAGTTTAAGGCTATTACAGATTACAGCGAGTTAAATCTAATTTTTCTATTATGCAAAGTCCTGCAAAAAAAAGGCACACAGTTGTATTATATCTTTTACATTTTCGAGTGTAAATGAACAGCTAGGTGAAGCTTCACAGCCCTGACTGGCCAGCTTCATCTTCAGTGGGCCTCAGCTGGAAACAGTCAAGAACAAACAAAATTTATGTTAATTGCTTTTAACAGGAGATTTCAGTTATCTCTTTAGGGCAGGCTCTGACTATCTTTTCCCTTTGCTTCAGCAGCAGGCTTTTAAGTGTTTTGTTGCTCTTTTGTTTATTAGCTCAGCCGTGCTGCTGAGGCCTTCACACTTTCCCTCCCCCTCTGGAGTCTGGGTCTGGCTTCTCCGAAGGTGTAGGGGTTGGAGGCATTGTTCCTTGGTTGTTAGCTCGCTCCTGCTTTTCATGTAATGTTCGTGTGTCCTTGTTCGCACTCGTGAGTTTTTTCAGTTTTGATTTACGTTGTCTTTAAAAGCAAGTTGTTACTTTCTGCAGGATAGGGGGGAAAAGATGCTGGGTGCTGCGTCTCTCTCGCTGGCTCCTCTCTGCTTTGCCACTGCCTTGCGGGCTCGGTGCTGCTGGTGCTGGGACGCTTGGGCTGCAGGCTGCGCACCGCTGGCTTTGCTGCCCCCCATGCAGTGTCAGTCTCTGCGAGCCACTCGCAGTGGGCTCCTGTAGCCCCCCCGCGTCTCTTTCGCGCTGCTCACGGCAGGTCCCGGGCGGCCCCCCACCTCCACGGCTGCTGCCAGGATCTCCTTGCTAACTTAAGGTAGCCTGTTCTCACTCACAAAAAATTCCACTGTTTATAAAAAATCAGCTGTTGCTCTAAGTTACTCATCAGCTCTTTCAACGAACTTTTTACACAGTCTTCTGCAGCAGAGCCCATACAAAGTACGTTACAAGAGTCCTTTCCTTTTTTTTTTTTCTTGCGGTGTTATTCGCAGTTTCTTTATCTTGTGTTAGAAAGCTTTTTTGCTCTCTTTCTTTTTTTGTGCTATCTTAGCTTCTAAATCTTTTTTGTGCCATTTTAGCCTTTAAATCTTTTTCATGCTATTTTAGTTTCTCAGTTTGCTTTCGTTACTTCATTGCTTTATCTTAGTTTCAGACTGCAAGCAAGTTCACCCTCTTGTGAGGTGCCGAGTTTACAAGTTCACGATATTAACTCTCTAATAACAGAGGTATCTTTTCCTTTTCTCTCATAGAGATAATAAGTTAGAGGAGTTTTAGGACCACTTTCCATTTCAAGTCCACCCCCTTCTCCTCTCTGGCCACCTCATCTGATCAGGATGAGCTTCCACAATAATCAGGGCGCTTTCATTTTATCGGTATTACAGACCTTACATCCCGCCGGGGCAGCGAGGGTTACTACCAGCTTCTCCGCTCTTCCGACAATCTCGACTACACACCACATAGCAGCAAAGCACGGCTGTCGATGTCCCTGTTCGGGCACCAGAATATAGTAAATAAATTCGCAGAGGATATCTTCTCAGGACAACACGAAAATGACCAATATGATCAAAAGTGAAGCCTTTATTTATTGAGCATCAGACATATTCCTATACTAATACCATATCTAACTTGCTTACAGCTTCTAATTCTGTTACTATTGGCAGACAGTTCTTAGACTATTATTATTGGTTAATAAACTTATGAGCACACTTCTACACATTCTAATTGGTCACATTTCCTTACAGCGATGCAGGTTGTATTTGGCTTGTTTTCTTCTTTGTTTAAGTTTCTCTTGCTTATACCAAGGTCAAATTATGTTTCTTTGCATGCTTTCTCATGAGAACAGCCAGGTCGAACTGTCCTAGCATATCTTGTGTATTCTTTTCCCATGAGAATAGAGCAGGCTGTAGGCCCTGCTCTCTCATCTGAAGCTGAGTTGTGCAAAGGGGCTTATTGCCCTCCAAAAATCCTGTAATTCTGAAAATTCCCAACACCTGAAGGCAGTTTCCCAGGGGACTATTCCCTTGAAAAGCTAGAACTTTGCTTTCCTAGAGTTCAGGAGCCTAACTTTACTCCTTACCTGATCAATATTCCTCAGGACTGCAAACTCTACCAGTGCATTGCAGCCCAAGTCCTGATATCCCAGATTAGCTGGGAAGAGATGAGCTCAGATTTTTTTGATGCCCATCAGATCTATTATCTCATTCCCTCTGGTGGAGCTGTCTATTACCTAGCTTAAGAACTTATTCTTCGTGAGTTCCAGGAGTCTCCTGCGTTGCCTACAGCTTGCTGTGCTACTTTACCAGCAGATATTAGGGTGGCTGAAGTGTCCTAGCCGGACAAGACTCTGCGAGCATGATGCTTCCTGCAGCCGGAACAAGGTTTTGTCAATAGACAACCCTTGATCAGGGATCTATAATTAGAACTGGACACAAGGTTCCCTTTCCTTGGTCTCCAGTTCTTACCCACAGGCTTTCAACTTGTTCATGGCTGTTCTTCAGAGACTACTCTTCACATTCAATCTACCTCTTGATGTAGAAACCACCCCCCCTGCCTCTCCTTCCTCTCCTGTCCCTTCTGAAGAGCCTGTGGCCATTGATAGTCTCACTCTAATCTGTCCCATCAAGTTTTAGTAAAGGCAACAAGGCCATTACTTTCTAGCAGCAGTGGCTTCCAACTTCTCCTCTTTGTTGTCTGTGCTGCATTGATGTGATCATAGTACACAGAACTGTCATGCAAAGTGTGTTCCAATGCTCTGTATGAACTGTGACTGATAGGAGTAAATTTTAGTCTGAAACTGGGTGTTTGAGATCTTACGTGTGTGTTTGCTGGTAGCTGGAGAAGCATGCACTTAGAATGCAAGGTAACTTCTGAGATTAACTTAATTCAAACTCATATTTCTTAATATTTGTGTATTAGGCTGTAACCCTAGTTTTTTCAACAATGCTAGCCTGAGTGTTTCCGTGAAATAACTGTTTGGACATACACACAGTATACCAGGTAGCCACTCTATCTGAAAAACTGTGTTTACAAATATGGAGGAAAGAAAGATTCTAGGTTATGTCTTGGTCTGATTCGTTATGCAACTTCTAGGCAGCTGTGTAGCACCAATGACAGTGGTGAAGTACCTTGTCATGTAAAAGGTAAAAAGCAATTGAGTAAAATTTGCTTATGATGTTGTAAACATCAGTACCACCACAAGTCTCACTGTCATTGCTTTGTCTGTAGGGTATCTCAGTGAGTTACTAACATCTGCTAATTAAACAACACTAACATCTAAGTTGCGAAGAGCTGGGCAGAGCTCTATCCTCCGTATACCACACTATAGAGAAAGAGTCTGGAGTTTTCCTTCTTTTTTTATTGTCTTTAACTAGTAGGAGCACACTTTATGATCAAAATCCTTTTCTTTCCCTTCT
>VYZS01087970.1:5663-44636 GCA_013400695.1 Neodrepanis coruscans | reverse complement strand
CTGCTGCCCTGTGCCACCTCATTACCTCAGTGATTGCAGAAATCCTGTTACACTCACTCAGAACTTTGCAATAGGATCAGGTGCTGAATGCAGCTGAAGACCCATTTAATTAGTAGCTGATCACAAAGACCAAAATGTACTCACTTGCATCTTGGGATAATAGGAAAACAATTTCAGTTCTTACTACTGTAGACAAACGCCTATATTAAACTGTATTTTTTTTTTAAATCTGTATGCAGTCAACCATATGACCGTGCCCTACAGGAGGTTTTTCCTAAATACTTAAAAAACACCCAATGCAAATAGTGTGGAAAAGCATTACAGCATAATATGAAGACCTGTGCTTAATTTTACTTTCTTTATTTGGCCAAAATAGTAGTTGTTCTGCACTCAAACTTACATTTGTAATAAAAGCCCCACTCAGCTGCTCATATACTAAAGAAACAATTCATGTCTGAATAATGCACCAATTCAAAAGCAATCTCTCTAAGCTACAGGAAACCTCTTGAGTTGCTAGTCTGAACAAAATGAAGCCTCAACGAAATGAACCACTTTTGAAAGTAAATGAAAATTTAGCAAATTGATCTGAACAAGAAAATCTTATGTACAACACAATTTTTTTAGCCACAATGGAAAAGCCTGCTAGAGATCACATTTGATGGGGAGGTGGGGGGGAAACACACCAATAAATCAAAAGATGGTGTTATTGTTTAGCTGCTCTTTTTCTAGAGGATGTTTCTTTTTATAATGGGATAGTGGGGTTTTTTTGTTTTTAAATGGCAACCGGCTAGTGCTGAAAACAAAAAAACATTGGATGGTGTCTTAAAAGGGTTGCTCTCTCTTCCAGCTTTAATTTTTAATCTGCCTTTTGGTGCACCTGGCACCTCACAAACCTCTCAGCTCAAGAGTTACTCTGAGATCAGTACACCAATAGTCAGCCCTGACTGAAAAGAAAGGGAGTGTTTGGTTTGTGCACTGTCATAAGCTAGTGGGGCAAAATGATTGCAGATCAAAATTAGGAGATTGCTGGAGCAATTTATACTGCAAAGATGAAGAGCAGAGGGAGGGACACAATGGAAACGCTGGATGTGCAGTCAGGAGTGTAAAGGGTAATGGAGGAAGGGAAAAGGAGGTAGTAAGAGAGGAGAGTTGAAGGCAGTGATCGTATCAAGAATCTCTTATTTTTCCAAAGCAGCATGCCACAAGAAAATGTTATTCCCACTGATCCAGTAAATGATTCTATTTTCCATGGAGGTGGCTTCAAGGAAATCGGGGGAGGGTAGAGAAGAAGAAGGTCTAGTCATGCAAAAGCACAATTTGCAGTTGGAAGCAGATTTTGAACAAGAGTCAGATGAGAACACCTTTAGGGGAAGACACATAGTTTAACCTCTACGAGAACCAGAACGTAAAATGGCCGTTACAGAATTAGCAAGCAAAAAAGGCCTTTTTTAATTAAAAAATAGATAAGTATGGTCAGCAGGCTTAAACCTGGGATAAGAGAAGTCAGTGTAGTATGTGCCAGCAAAAGGTGGGGAGTCTTTCCCAGACTGAGGCACATACTGGGCTGGGCTTTAAAAAAAGCTCCTTCCCAGTCTGGTCCCAGGGACAAAATTAAAACTCTGTTGTAACAAGATGAGCAGCAGTGTTAGATATGTGAGACTCAAAAGGACCTTTTAACCACCCGAAGCACTAAGAGAAAGGATTTGCATTGTACATTTGTATGGATCAAGGGATTCTTTTTTTTTTTTTTTGTCTAATTAAGTGGTGTTGAAATATGCAAACTGTGTCCTGCTCACTTACTCTGCTTGAATTGGTGATTTACGATGACAATTTACTTTTAGTTCCACACCTGGAAATAGGAGATAAATCAAGTGATAAGCTGCCGACAACGGTCTCAAAATGGAGAGCACTTTACCCAAGAGCTCTTTGGAGTTTGCTGAGCTGGCACTGCATTAGAGCAGATCCAGTAAGATTATCCATTAATGACGGGAGCTGAAGCCAGTAACAAACCCTTCTCCCGCCATGCTTTAAAGGGAGAAGAAACAGAAAAAGCTGCTGCCTTGAAAAGATGTTTAAGGAACAAATGTTCATCAGTAATGTTCATGAACATGCTTTCCATGAGCACTACGCAGACCTTGAGGTAAGAAAAATTCCCAGAGCCACAGGTACCTCTCAGACACATCTTCGGAGGAGGGTAGTGGTCTCTCACAGACTGGTGAGAACTGGGAGCAAGGTTCAAAGCACTTCCCCAGGATGATGGGCAAGCCAAGCACTGTGGGGACTGTGCCCAAAACCCGTGTGATGTGCTGACAGGAGCACACACAGCTCCCATTTGGTACCACATCACTCATGGGTGCACAACTCTGGCTGGAACACTGCTGCACCCACCTGCCCTGCCTGGGAACATGGTCAGGCACTGTAAAAACTCTGCCAAAAATAAAGGACCAATTTCTAACCTCTGCAGTTGTCCATTCAGAGGACCAGCTTCTTGCACCACTGGCTGTCAAAGCTCAGAGAGGGTTGCCCTTCCCACATCTCTTGGGAAGTCCCTGTCCCCCAGCCAGGACAGTGGTCTGGGGATCCTCTCACACAAGCCAGTGCACACTTACACGATATTAACAATGCTCTGGAGAAGCAAGGGAGAATTGGAGCTGGGAGAAAATTAAAACAGTAAAATCTCCCGAGGCCAGAAAACAAAACACCAGCACATAGAAATCAGGCGCAGTGGCAAAGATTGACTTCTGCCTTATAGAAACAGTTTCAAGAAAATGCCTCTGCTCATTTAAGCTGCGTTTCACTTGCACACACCAGCCAATTTGGTGTCCACCCTGACAGGATGCCATTGGTTTCCAGTGTAATGTGTCTGGGAAATCTAATTGTTTCTCAAGAAGCACTTTCTAGCTCGTGAAGTTCTTTAGAGCTGCCACGCTCTGTGGCAATCAAAGTGTCTAAATAAATATGCAAAAATGTGCTCAAGCCAGAAAGCCTTCCAAGGAACCAAGAGTTTCAGCACAGCTCCGAGTCGTTCACAGTCTGTTTTTGTCAATACTGGTCATGCACTAGAGCACATGCATTGTACAGAAAGTGCCACATCTTACACTCCTGCAGTGTGCCAATACCACAGGATGACACCAGGGACAGGAATGCAGGGTTCGAGCAGCCAAGAAACACACACACTCACATACACACAAAATTCGAGGAGTTCTATCTCACAGCTAATGGAAAAACCTCTCTTAATGTTGCATGTAAAAATGCCTGATAGCTGTAAATAACTCTTTCTGTGTTTAACTCATGTATAATGAAACAGCAGTGAGCAATTGGGGTTCGGTACTCAAAAGAAGAGGTTGCTGAAGCAAATGTATCTTCAGGCCTGCATGCCAGAGCCACTCTCACTGTGCTACAGGCTAATGGATCTCTGTGACAAAACATGGATGATAAACCTTTAGATTTGTTATGCAGCTTCAAAAGCAAAACAGCTGTTCCCACTTCCAAGCAAGAAGGTCTTATTTTTCATATACATATATGTATGTGAACATATAGTTTGAGCTGTGGGGACCAGGGTGTTGCACCAGGCTGCACCTGTCCCCAAGTGAATGGATGTCTTTCACTTAAAGGTGTATAAGCAGGACTCTTTAGCAGTGACACCAAGGGCAACGAGCTGCTTCAGTGAGACCACAACCATGCTCTGCTGGGTACAATAAAGACCTTAAGCAGAAAGGTAATCCCTGCCTGAACACAGGAAAACAAGAGAAACAGGTAAATGCCCAGGTAAACTGTAGAAGCCTGCATGAGAGAATGGGGATATTTTTTTGTTGTTGTTACTTTTTAAAAATAGATTAGAAATAGGAAGATATCACAAGTGTTAAGAAATTTCTTCAGCATCACAAAAGAAGCACTGTGGCAGAGCATCACACAGACATGGAGGTCCACATGAAACCTTTCCTTCTCAGCTCTGTTGTCTTCCTTGACAAACTTAAAAGCCAGAGCAACGAACATTACTGCATCCCTTTCCCATGGTTAACACATTCAGACTATGCTGACAGACTTCTTTTCAAACATCTTTAAAAAAAAAATCAAAATTTTACCGTATAAAAGAAAGAACCCTAAAAATCCCTAATTTACAGAAGAACATCTCCATAGTTTTTATATGCTAAATGCTTTGCCATGACAATTAAATGACTTGAAAACAAACCCAAGTAATAGGTATATTTTTCAAGATCACTGATCTTTCAACTAGGGGGAAAAAATCCCAGCTTTAATTGCACAAAGCTGCGTATCATACTTCCCTCTCTTGAGATTTTCATTATAGGCCTGAAACCAGAGAATTGCACTGCCAGCTCTTGCCTGCTCTTCCAGCTATTTCTGGTTTTTAATAATTATTCATTAATTGCACACTATGATAAGATCCTTGCTGTTTTGAAACATTTTCCCTCTGGCCCCCATACTATTAAAGACCCTGATTGCCTGCCAACAGCGTAAAATTAAAAATCAAAGCACTACCTCTGAAAGGTTTAATATGTGCCACATTGAAAGAATTTCTACAGCTTACAGCCATGTAATTGCATCACTGGCTAACTGCACAATCTCTCTCAGCGTTTGAAATGTTTTCCTTTGAAACATTAGCCAGCTGAGAGCAGAGGTTTTGTTTAACATCCTGATTTACTCTCGGTATATGCCAGAGTTTTGTATGTCTCCTGTGTCCTTCCCTGTTGCTTCTCTGCTTCACCTGGGGCAGGTGGGAGGGAAAGGCTTGGCCTCGCAGCCACAAGGCACCTTGTTCCCACTGGGGAGAGCAACAAAGGACAGAAGTGAAGACTCATCAGATGAAAGATTAATATCCAGCAGGAGGTTAAAAACCAAAAGCATTTTATCAGCTGAACCTGCTCTTTACCCACTCTTTAAAAGCAGGTGGGTTTTTTCCCTGTTGAATCCTCTTGTCCCCCCATTACAGACCCCTCTCTCTCTTTCCTGGTGCCAAAGGTTCCTGTTGCTCCTAACCAACCAGAAGTCCCTGACACCTTCCCTCCTGCCCTGGGCTACCAAAACTTGCTGGACCCAGCCTGCTCAGCCCACAACTGCAGGAGGCACTTCCATGCAACCATCAGTCCTTTGCTTATGGATGAATTTTCCACATTTTTCCAGTGGCTACACAAAGGAGGGAATATCCAGTGCCATGGGCTGGAATAAACTCAGTGGATCCACTGACAGGCAGCAATTCACAGCCATGTCCTTTTGCTGATCCACTGAGATCTGAATGTTATTTCTCCATCTAAAAATCTAATTTCTAAATCTTATTTCTTCATCATAAAGGTCATATGGATAAGGACAGGTCACCAGTGACAAACCTAGTGCACATATCCTTACTACAGAGGCAGCCTGAAGAAATTTGTGCAATTGAGTTGATCAAAGCTGGTTTAGACAAAGAAAACCGTGGAGACGCAGCTTGCATTGATCGAACTGAAGTCATGATGTGCCAAAGGGGAATAGAGATGCCCTTCACACAGTTTGGCTGCTTTAATGATTTCAAAATTAACAGTGTTCTTTCCCAGAAAAAGGCAATTTTCTACCTGCATTTTTTTGGACCTTGTGATTATTACGAGTGCCAAAAACTGTTTAATGAAAGCATACCTGAGAAAGTTAGTCCTCAAATTAAGAGGTTTTGGTTATTTTTATCTGTTTGTGCATCAAAACACAATTTACATTCAAAATCTTGGTCCTGCCTAAGTTGTAATCTGGTTGTCCTTCCAGTTCATCAGATTTCATTTTCACAGTACTTCTGAAATTGGCTCCTACAGGCTCTGCAGAGCCTCCCTGGAAAACTGGATGGGTTTGCCCTGCTTCCTCCCTAACCTAGAGGTCAGAATTCTTCTTCATTAATCCCATACTATCATAGCAATTGAAAACATGGACACTGTAGATAACATTAGATATCTTGGTAAGACAAAGTATATATCTCTTCACAGTAGCTTTAGGGAGCCAGAAAAGCTGTTTGTTTTCTAAATTGCAATTTAGAGGTTGCATAATAAGATGTGCACTTTGTTTTGAAGCAATTTTCTGCATTCCAGGCTGAATTTCCTGAAGAGGAGGGAGGCTGCTGATGCCAGGGCATTTCAACTGCTGGTGCCTGCATGTGGGGCATGGGGTCAAGTTTGGAGGGGTAAATCTGTAAACATGGACTTAGGCTCCTAACATCAGGTACTAAGACCTTAAAGATCTTGGTCTTTATTCTAAAGCTTGGGCCTTTGATTCTAATTTAAAACAGAATTCATAGTCATATATCATAGTACTATATTTTTTTTTTACTGGAATTGTACAGATTTATGTTTGAAGGAAATTTCTGGAGTAAAAAGTCAAACTGCAGACACAAAGTGCACTTTCCCCCAGATTTGTAAGTATTGCCATGTCAATTTGTGTTCCATAGGGCATGTTCATTTGAAATCTGCAGATCATGAATATAGATGAACAGTGCCATGCTAAGGACAAAATTATTAAATGAGAAATCCTTCAATATATATAAAATAACAAAGCACTTTCATTCAGAATCAGTGCCTGTTCCCAGAGGAAAGCCTGTGTGCCAGTGGAGCAAAGGACAGGCTCTGTACCAAAAACTGCATTGCACAAGGACATCCCCAGTGCAATGTACCACTGCCCCATCAGTGAAGGGCTGTTCCCACAAGATGTGGCAAGGAAGGATCAAGGGCCCTGAAAGCGCATTACTGATTCTCCTGGGAGTGCTCCAGCTTCTGCAGGGTCCCCTTTTGGCCCCACATTCCCACTGTAGGTGTACATGCTGCCCTGGGTGCACACCGTGCTGGGACACACCACACTGCACCAACTCCTCACGTGCAGGAATTTCCACCTCTTCCTTCCTGATCACCCCTCTGATTTAGTGTCTCTCCCTTCTGGAGCCACCTGGTAGCATTTAGACATTGTTTCTCTCTTGGTTTGGCTTTGCACAAGTGACACAAGAGGGAATCTGGTGTGTGCAAATCCGCTTTGCACCTCCCCACCTTTTCCCGCACCCCAGTGCAGCCTGTACTGCTCCTTCTCCCAAAATCCTGGTCTTTGTACAATGACCTCTCTGTGCAACGAGGAGCAACACTGATAACAAAACCACACACTCCTGAGATGGTGCAGACATAAAATCCACTGTGTATGGACTTCCAGGCACGGAGATATTTTTTGTCTGAAAGGACAGTACCTAGACTTTTATCTTGCCTGTGCAAATGAGAGGCACTGGAGGAAACAGCTGCCTGTTTCCAGGCCTGGGGCAGTGAGGAGTGAGGCCACACTGCTGCCCTGAGTGCTCTTCAGGGAAAAAAAGCCCTCATGGAGCTGTGAGGGAACGCAGGATGACAGGGCATAGGCCAGGGGCTCTGAGACTACACGAGGATACACTTCTGCAAAGTTGAGAGATGATTTAAGCAGTTCCAGCCATGATGTTCATGCACCCACTGTACAAATTCATACACTTTGTGTTGCCACCAATTAGCTCATTATAAAAGTGCCTATTAGGAAGATGATGAACATGATCTACACAGGTTGGCTATTCCAGATGTTAAAATATTCTCCTGAGCAGCATACACTGGTTTTTTCTTTGTAATTTTTTTTTTTTTTTTTGGCCCAACTACAGAAAGATTGGACTGTTCACAGGCTGGATTTAGTACTCACAGAACAGGTAATACACACCTGGAAACACGTTATCTGCCTTGTCCCAAAGGTCACAGGAAAACTTCTCTCACTTTGCTTAGCAGCAAGGAGCAAAGGCCTGACCCCATAGTGAGATTTTGGGCTGAATTATATTCTCTTGCTTCTCCCAATCTCAGCGTTTTATACAAATTAATGGCTGGAATACAAAACTGAAATGACAGCTGAGGTAAAACACTCAAAGTAACACTGAGGTTACTGTGGTCACTAAATAACAGATCCAGCCCCCAGCTGATATATTCTGTCATGTCAAAGGCAGCACATCCCTCCAATATCTTCCCTTTGCCAGTACTGTACTCATTCTTCTAGTTCTTCATTTGGGATATGATAATCATTACCTCAAGGGTACTGCTGGAGCCAGAGGTGCTAACCTTATCTCTAAAAAGCAAGCCCCTTGTGCCACACAGGGAAGAATGCTTTATTCCAAGTTGTAATGTCAACTTTTCTTTACTGCAATCTGGCATTGCTCAAACAGACAAGCTGGAGATACAGCAACAAAGCCAAGGAGAGAAAACGGAGTCCCCAGCAGGATTCACAGAGCAGGTTAAACTTTAAAAGGCACATTTGTACCTGCAGGACAGGCTTAAGAAGTACCCAGCAATCCTGCACTTCCCACAAGAAGAGTAATTGCTTTCTGGGGCTATTTTAAACTAAGAACATTGTCCTGTCTTACACTGTCTTGCACTGGAGTGGCTGCCTTTTTTCTTCCCCTTTTCAAAAATCAACAGTGAAAAATCTCTCCTAACTTTTCAGTGTTGTAATGCTGCAAAGGCCTCTCTCTGTTCCTCTTAGCTAGTGGTATCAGAAAGAGTGCACCTTTTTTTTTTCTTGTTATTCTTATTATTCTTTTTCAAGTCCACCTAGAAAAGGATAAAGCCTTGGGTTCTAAAGCCTGGATTCCTTCATCCACTGCCCTGAATGGACACACTGAGAGCAGACAGTGCCTTGGGCTACCCTGACTGTTTGCATCCTTCCACAAGCACACAGAGATGTCTGTCTGAAAGCTGTTTACCATTGCTGGTGATGTTTTCACCCTAAAGTGCTCAGGCTGAAGAGATGAATCCCTTCCCAGGCCTCCATGCACACAGCCCTTCAATATGCCAAACCAGCAAGAAGAAGGTGGCACAGAGAGACACCCCAGCTGAGCACGAGCTGTTCGTGCCAGGAAGGGTCAGATTCCAACACCTGGGATAATTCTGCATGATTTCTTACTCTAGACACACAATGATCTGTATTAAATCCTCAAACCATTAAACTGCCTTGCTCCTCATGCAGAAAAGGTCTGGGGATTTGTAGTTGATCTGCAAATAATCTAATTCATAAACAGGTTAATGTAGTCTAGTTCCAGCTGAACATTTCTGGATTGCAGTAGTGGCTATCCTACCCACTGAGTCTGCAACTGAAGCTAATGGAATGGCTTATCTGATAAAAATAAGTTAAATAGCCCTTTTTGCAAAATTATTGCATAGGATAATGATACAGACATGAGGAAAGACTACACCGTATTTTTCCTTTGCCAGTCACATGAGAACAATGTGCTTAATCACCTGAATAAAACTTGTATTGTACGCTGCCCAAACAATGATTTGCAGAAGCCCTTCTGCTGTATTGAAAAATTCTTTACAGATTAAAAATCTAAAACTTCATCAAAAAATACGTTTCTGGCTCATGCAAATATTTCTGTTCAGTCTATAACCCAAAGAACTATAGTAGTCTCTGGTCACATCTCTGATTAATGGAAATGAAATTTTGATGAACCCAGAAAAAATACCAACAGTTGTAACGTCACAGGTAATAGCATCCTTTTTCTTTTTTTTTAATATGTTTTGAAATTAGCTTGAAAGATGTCACTATCTTAGCAGAAACCATCTAATGGGATGTGTATGCTCAGGGAACCAAGTAGCACAGTTATAATTAAAGTTTCATTATCGTTTCCATTTGAAAGTAGTTTCTAAGGGATTTGATTCAACAGTAAAATTGGCTCTGTGATGATACTTTGCATGCAGGGTCCTCATACGTGTCAGAAGCAGTAGGAATTTCATAACATGCTACAGTCATTCCGGGTTTAACAGCGGTGGGTGTGGGATGGGGCAGGGAACCAACCCCAGACAGGCAGATGGGGCTGACAGGCACCAGGGTGACGTTCTGATGGATGGGCAGTGGCTGCCCCCAGCTTTGCCACCCCAACCCCTCTAAAGGCCCTCTGGATAGCAAGGATCAGTGCTCCACAGGCAGAGGAGTGGGTCCTGGACCTTATTTTAACTTGGTAATTACAGAGCACAGAAAAGAAAATTACTAACATCAGCCTCTTGTAAGAGAGAGAGATCCAACCCACGTGGCACACAAACTGGGCCTGCTGCAATTATGGCACGAGGCAGGTCATCCATGTAAGAGTGATGAGGAAGATCAGGGCACTTTATTTTGTAAAGTAAATACGAAAGCCCCCATGACTTCCAGTAAACACAACTCATTCACTCTGTGCCAGTAAAAGCATATCTATGTCACTGGGGGATTTGTTGACTCAGTCAGGATTGCCACTGGCTAAGCCTTCTCTTGACATGTTATAACTAAAGTGATACTCAGACTAAGTGCTAATTTATTAGAAGGAAGGAGCTGAAGCTTTCCACACTCCTCTCACTCCAGTCCTCACATGCTGCAGCTCTACAGAGTATATCAGATTTTGTCACCACACCACAACTTGAAGGGCATCTTTCATTTACAGCAATAAAGGACTCTGTGGGTACAAAGTCATACTGTAATATCAATACAGAACAATGATACATTCAAATGTGAAATATAAAGATATGGAGGGGAAAAAAAATTGCCCAGTTTGGACCAAACACTTTTCAAGTCTACAATCATGGAGTCACTCAAGTGTGCTTTATATCATCTTGGTGTGCAAAGCCTCAGCGAGTGAGCAGAAAGCAGCATTTGCAATGGAGATTGGAATTCCAGATAAAAGATCTGAAAACACAGTTTGGAAGGGTGAATTGCTTATTAGCCTAAATAAAATTAGCTGAAAGCTTTATCTGATTAAAAAAATAATTGAAAATGTATCAGTATTTAACAGAGACCATGTGCAGGAAAACAAACCCACAGTAAATAGCATGAAAAATTCACAAGTTCAAGCATACACTGGAGGCCAGAAGTGGAGATTTATCTCATGAATAAGAGGAGCCAGGTGGTAATACTGCAATGAGGCAAAGAGGGGTGAAACCTATTTTAGCTTTAAGCAGTTCATGCAAAATTAATATTTCACTTATTTATGAGAGGAGAGGTGCCCATTACACAGTATCTAAGCCCTGGTGAGTGTCCAGAGGCACTGAGACCACGTTTCACACCAGAATTAAGTTACATTTACAAGGTAGCATGTACAAAATCTTTTTAGTAAAAGTCAGCACACCTTTTTAAACTATTCAGCATGGTTAATCGTGTCCTCTTCATAAGCATTTCGTGTGGGCAGAGCTCTCCCACAATGTCCAAAGGCAGAATTTCCTAATATGACATTGACATGACACTAGTGAGTGGGAAACAGGAGCAGAGAAAGTCTCCTGACTCCTGACACCAGATACCAGCCCCTGACTGACATGTGGACCTCCTAAAGCCACAGGAAAAGAACACAAGCCTTGCATGTAAAAATTTAAAAACAAACAAAAAATCAATACCCAAAACAACAACAATCCCCCTCAAAAAAAACCACAAAAACAAAAAAACAAACCACCAAAAACCAAACAACAAATGAACAAAAAAAAAACCAAACCAAAAAACACAAACAACAACACACCCCCCGCCAAAACCTCAGATCCCAATTTCCTCAGACCCCACTTTTCATGGTAAGCCTACAACAAAGCTGCTGAAATATGAACAGGTTGTTTTTCCTGCTGACTGGTCATTTCATTCAGCACAGCAAAAGCACCGAGTACTTTTCATATCTACAAATACGGAGCCACACAGGTGTTTTTCGGAGCGGAGTAACCTGACTCATTTCCCCAGCGGCTGCAGAGAGCTTGCTAACTTGGCTGGCTCCTTGCAGGACCTCCAGAATGACCCCAAGGTGCAGCTGCACCTCCTTCGTGCCACCACCAGCATGCACAGGGAGCAGACAGAAAACTGAGTTTACCCTATCGAAGGTCTGTCGGTGATGCAAAGGCTGGCGGGTCAGGGGTGGCAGTTTCAGTACAACTTGCAGAAACACTAGTTTGCTTTCCTCGTCAGTGGAGCACTTTACAATAGATCTTCCTGAATAATTCATTGAATGGGTCTTCATGTGTGCATGGTAGTGTTTGATTTTCCAACTTACTGGACTAATCTATAAATACTGACTATAAACATTCCGAGCAGATAGCTTTACTTTATGTTGCATTGGTCTTTTTTTTTTTTTTAAGTGTAGCAAGAGACAGCGCCGATATTTTACTGTCTCTCTCTTTCAACAGCGCCAAATGCTCCCACATTAGTGTTATTAACATATGCGTGAGCTCAGGCTGCTCCGCTCCCCCAGCTGCTGCTCGCAGCTCCCAAGGAGAGGCTGCAGCAGTGAATCAGATACTGCTAATGAGCGTGTTAATGAAGTTCCCGCAGTTGAGCGCCGAGCTCCGAGAGGGGCATTAAAACCGTATCCTACAGTCTCGAAAACAGAAGCGCTTCGTGGCAATTGGTTTTTATTTATTTATTTATTTATTTATTTATTTATTTATGTACACGCTCGCCAGTCTCTGTAAAATCCTTGCTCAAGAAAGGAGTTCGGCAAGAGAAACGCGCGTGACAGAGAAAGGACAATACTGCGGGTCCAGTCTGGATTTAAAAGTGGAGAATTGATGTTAATTAGGAAACATATTCCGGCTGGACTTTTGCCAGCTTCATTCTGCCCTGTAGAGGGCTGCCAAAGCCTTACTTGCCTCTCATTAGCTATCTTTCTGCTCCTTCTTCCCTCTGTTTTGTCCTCTATAAATTGTTTCTTTCACTTTTATTACTTTAATAACATAGTTTAGAACTGTAGCAGATATTGCTTCTTCAATTTAATTAAACCTGAATTCCATAAGTCAATTGCTGCTACTTTTTATAAAAATTTCTCCCACACATCAAAATATTTAAAAATAAAAATAACTGAAGACCAAGGAGAAAGTTATTTAAAAAAAAAAAAAAAAAGAAAAAAGTCCTGCAATTGGACTAGGAATTGTTTCCATGGCAGTCTGCAATGCATATGGGAATTATAAAAAGCCAGTCCCTGAGCTAATGCTTCTGGGAGCCTCATATGTATCTTTATAAAAGAGAACATAACAAGAGGTATAAAAAAATTAAGACGGTGTAAATAAAGACAGCAGTTGGCATTGTTACGGAAAAAAACCCTGCAATCTTCCAGCCATGCAGCCATTAGGTTAATAATGATATTTTCATTCCTTTTCTGTGTGTACCTGCAGTTCTTGCCATTGCTGAAGTGAATGCTTTATACAGGTTTTTCTCTGCTCCCTCCCCAGCAAACCAAATGATAGAAAGGTAATTTGGCAACATTTTTGCTACACTTCTGTTTAATGATACGTCAAGGGAAACTTAAGCACTCTGCAGCCCTTCTAAGCAATCATGCTCGCACAGAAGGAAAGGGTCAGAAAGAAAAATGCTAAACAAGTCTTTTATTTCTTGATTTCTTTGGACAGAGTGATTTGCATGTAAACTTATGGGTTTCTGCAAATTCCTTTTGCTAAGAAATAACTTTGAAAAGACGATGCTTCCAAAGTCATAGGATTTGGAGTTAAAACTCGTTTGCATTCTCTGGCCAGTCTTGGTCTCCATGGCTCTGCTTTCGATGGAGTTTTCTGCCCAGCAGGTTTGGGGGACCCCAGCATCAGGAAATTACAGCTTAGCAAGCGACCCTGGCACAGTCCTGCTCAGCCCAGTGTGTCTGGCCACCCATTTGTCCTGTTCATCTAGACTTTTGTCAGGACCTTGCACAGACACTGGAGCACTCCCTATCCTTACTGTGGATCTCTACAAGCCTGACAGCTGTTGTGAAGCAAGCACAGGGTTTAGCACCCAGGCAGTGTACACAGAAGCCCAACACATGCCAGCCCCTGGCCATCGTTCCACTTGCCAAACAAGGCTCTGCGGGTACAGGCAGGGGGAGAGAGAACCTAAGGCAAGACAAGCCATAGGATTTTGAAGAGCTGCAAGTACAGCATGTCTCTGCTAAAAGCCACGTCACACTACAGTATGGTGACAAACAAACCTCCTGTCATGGCGGGGGCATTTCTCTCGTTTTTGGATTACAGCTTTTTGAGGAGCAGCCTGCCTGTTTGTGTGCAGCTGCCACCACACTATTTGCTCTCCCAGCGCTCCTTGATCTTTGCCTCCCTGTTAATATATCATATGCTTTGATATTTGACTACAGTACCCCCAGTAGAACAATAGTTGGGTGTTTTACCAACCCCACTACTTTCCTCTTCTCCCGCTACATGAAAAGAAAATCTCCATTATGGCAAGGGCATAAACAGCCCACCAAGCTTGCTGTGGGCACCCTTACACAAGTGAGCTGAAAATAAACAATCATCCGAGCTGGTCCCCCCTCTGCTGCCAGCACAAATTCAGCTGCCATTTCCATGCTGACAACTGCAATCTGCCTCTCTAATACAGACCTGTCTCAGGGAGTCCCAGCAAGAGGCTCAGCCTATCTCCCTAACATTAGCCCTGGATGTCCAGCTGTCAGCTTGTGAGCAGTTTGGCAAGAGCAAAAATTGAAGTCCCCATCTTACCACCACTTTTCCTGGTCCTTTCCAAACCCTGCTGCCTCACTGCCAATCTCACTGGCCTGTAGCTCAGCCTCCTGTCCAGCAGGGCTGGCCAACCTGGGATTCATCTTCACTGATTGTGACTGACCTAAGCTCTCATTATGCAGCACACACTGTGCTCATTTCTTCTTCAGCCTTAGCAAACATTTCTCTGCTTTTGGGACATCCATTCGAGTGCTCAACAGACCTTGTTCCCAGGCTGCAGAGATGAACACAACACCTTGCCCCTTTTTGCCTCCCGCTTCTCTCTTACACCAAACAAGAGAGGGGACGCCAAGATGGCACATAGTTTGCAGCCTGTTCCTACTCAACATTAATTCCTCACTAGCAGAGGAGACATTGGTGCCCACGTTTCCTTTGCCCATAACATCAGACTTCCTTATACTCTTCTTGGTTTTAATTAGCTATTCATTCTCTGTCCCAAGTGTCTCCTCACATTCAACATCTGCAAAACTGAACTCAGCTTACTCCAGAAATCTTTCAAATCCCTGTAGAAATTTCTGCAGCATTCGGTTGCTTACAATCCTTTTTAAAATTCATCATTATACCTAAAACATGGCACCTGGTTATACAACCAGGACTGCTACAAGCTTCAGTTCTGCACATTTGTAACACTGCTACTTTTACCCCTGAAATGAAAACAGAATTAATATACTTCAAGGAAGTGGGGTTTAACTAGAGCAACAGCAACCCAGAGGACAGTGCCTCCAAGGAGGCATTTGCTGACCATCCTCAAGCATTCATTTACAGGAGCCTGTGCCCAGGTGAAATCTCAGCTCCTCTCTGCTCTTTCTCCCTCTGAAAATCAAAAGCACAATATGACATTCAAGGATGAACTCCTGACTTGGGAATTTACAGATGTGGGGCAGAGCAGAGCTGTGGGACCTGTGGTACGTCCTCCCATTCCCTCCTACACAGCATCTCTCCCCAATGCACTGTCAAAGCAATGTTTTGAAATCCACTCACTTCCTTTCCCTAACAAGCCTCTGCCAGGGGACAGGGAGAATCCATTGCAGCAAGAGATTTCTCCATGGTAGATTAGTTCAACATCATGTTTTTCAGAAAAAACGTCTTGTGTCAAAATCCCTCAGCTGGGCTCCTACACAAGCTCAGTTTACTGTTGCTGGAGCATCAGGATGCAAAGGACACAGAGTAGATACTGAAGGACCCAAGAGTGGTATCAGCATCAACAAAGAGAACTGCTCAAACACATTAATTCGGTCTGGCATGTAATGAAATGAGTTGTACCTACATTAAAAGATATGTTTATGATTTCAGAGATTACTTTCCAGTTGGAATCCTAAGCGTTCCTTAGGCTGCATTTCCTTTCTTCCCCTTGAAAAAATGGAGACTTAAAAATACCAAAAAAAAAGTATTTTATTTTGTATTTGCATATAATTCTCAACAAACTAAATTTTATGAAGTCAGCCATACAGTTCGGAGAGTTTGCCTAGAGCAAAAAATGAGTATCAGATGGAAATGCACTCACAACATCAAGAACCTGCAAAACACCATTTATTTTGGGTTTGTCCTCCTAACACTTCCCCGTAAAAGGAAAACAGACTCCAACATCAAAAAGTAGTAAATTGGTTAAAGGGGCTAGAACATATCGAAGTCTGTGGCTAATCCGCAGTCATTGCAGGAGAACTCCTAATTCAATGTAAATTGACAGTAGATTACTGTTTTCTTCCTAGTAATGGAACTGCTAATTCATAGTGCTCTGAGCACACATTCACTGCTGGTACAGCCCCAGACCAGCAACCTCTGCATGTGAGCAGAGCATTGCACTGTATGTGTTCCAGAGGCAATTGGCAGACATGTCAAAAATCTGATGTATCAGAGCTCTGTCAAAATTTGAGGCAATTACCAACTGGAAACACAAAGTAGATCTGACTTGTATGAATGTTAGCCCTCCACTTTTTCACCTGCCTGCACGAGCAGCTCTGTGCCACACCGTGCTTCCCGTCACACCAGGGTGCAAAGCACAATCCAAAGCTCTAATGCAAAAAGCTTTGTTACACACAACAGTCAATAAGAGGCACAAAATCTTTTAAAACCTACATAAACAAATTGCATTTTCTGATTGCAAATCCTTTGTGCAGAGGATATTTTCTGAACTTACATGAGGTTCTATTTAGATTTCTTTCTTCTCTCTCATTCTTTGATCTGCTTATTACACCTTTTTTGAAAATAAAAATGAGTTTGGGGACCAGTATTAGATTCTGCTGACAGCCACAACTAGAGCACTCTGTTCAATGCAAAACAAATTATTCCCTCAGACTAGTTGTTTATAATGTTTACACAGTAATCATTGTTGGAATTTCAGCATTATGGTACATTCATCATAGCTTGACTTAATTTCTGAGACCTCTTAGCCTAGGAAGAACCAGGCTGTTGATTTGCTTTTTGCCATTTCAGAAACAAGGCTCAGAATACAAAATTTGTTTCCTGTTATTTACCTATTGTTGAGAGCTCTGAGAGATGATGAATGAAGGAGAAAGAACAGCTTTTTGCAAGGTGTCGGTTTTCTCCCCGTTGGGAATGGAGGCCTTTCCTCTCCTCACTGTACCAGTGGCAGATGCCAATCACATTCAATTAGTCTCACAGGGTTCATTTAAAACTCTCATGCCCAAGTACAAAACTAGAGAGAGTGGTCTGGGCTTTTTCAGCAGCCAACTCCTTTTTCTATTGAAACTGTCAATCAGTCAATCAGAAGGGAGGGATCCAAGAGTGATGGTTCTAGATGTTGAAAGGAAAAACAGCAAAATAATTTCTAAGTAAGAAATCGCTTTCTCTATTGCTTGAAGTGTCTACCACTATGGGAAGTAGCAAGAGTAATGATTAGTTTCTGCTCTTTTTGTGGACAAGGCTGTGCTAACACCTAGTATATGTGATGGCAGCTTGCTGTCCTTAATCATATAGTAACCTTGAATATTATATATTCTCTAACACTTCCAATCCTAAGCAGCCAATATTTTTTGGAAGCACAAGTTTCAGAAATTAAATTAGTTATGGCATGTGGAGAGATATGGCCAATATCCTCTAAGTGACTAAAGCCATTTAGTCCCCAGGTTTCATTTTAAAGTGGGTTAAATAAAAAGGTGACCAGCACTATCCACATCCCTGTGCATTTACAGGTTGATACACTTTTAAAAAATAACATTGCATCGCAAGAATACAACGTTTCTCTGTGCTCAGTGCATGTTGGCAATTCAGAAAGAATTACTAAATACAACATGTAGGAACATAGCACTAAAGGGATGTATAGGTCAGGAGCCCAGTCCTTTGATATTAGAGACAACCACATCACACAGTCACATTAATAAATTGATTATGATCCACCTGCAAAATAGTTAGGGATTTGCCCCGAAAATCCCAGTGAAAGGCTTTCCCAGAACCTCACCTTTTTACTGATTAAAAAGCTGCTTCTAATTTCCATCTGAAATTTATTCACAGCCAGTTTATTACCAATTTGTTCTTGTCCTCTAGCTGAACTAGCTCTTTTCCTTTCTCTCCCTGGTGTTTAGTTCTCCAATGTATTTATAGACAGCAATTCGCATCCCTCTCCACTTTCATTATGTTGGGATAAATAAGGAGGTGATTCTGATACTCTCACATAACCAAACTGTCCCATCCCTGTGCTCACCCTGACATCATTTCCATTGGAGTCCCTTCCTTGAATTTTCTCAAAGTCCCCACCATATTCCAGAGAAAAACCTCATGCAAAGAAAAAAAAGTGACTTTTTTTTCCCAGCTTCTCGGGAACACATCACATTTGCTAAAAAGCCTGAAGGAAACCCTTGAGGCTGTAGGCAGCTCATCTGCAGTTCTGCCTTCTACAAGTTGTGGGTTTATGGCAGACATACTTGTCACAGACCACTCTGTTTTCTCAGTAAGAGAACCAAGTGCTCTACTTAAACTCAACATTTAAAATCCCAAAAACTGAGGTTGGAAGACTTTTCCTTTCCCCCAAAATCCCATTAGGAGGTGAATGCCAAAGAGCACCTCACCTCTGGTGCTTCCTAAAACATAGTGCCAGATTTTTCCAAGTCTCACTGAAAAGAACTTGGAAAAACTGAAAATACCATTGAGACTTGGAAAAATCTGGCACTATGTTTTGTGAGGCATTTCTCCCCTGCATGGTAGTGCTGTGGTTCTAGGAGCAGCCAGGATACAAAATTCCCTCATTTAATTGAGGGGTTTCTAGCTCACAGAACTGCCATGGGGAGACTGAATTTACACATCTATAGGCTCTTCCAAGCAACAAGATTCTACACAAACCAGGCATCATCAGATGAGATTCAGTAGGGCAATGACAGCTGCAGGGAGGAGAAGGACAGGCTTAGTCCTGTGACTGAAGCCTTTTCCTGCATTCAATCATAGCTTGTGGCTGCTGTTTTTATATTATTAGATATAAAAGGGTTTTGTTATCAAACATCAAAGGATGCAGTACAAATCATCCCATTAAAGCATCCAATCTAAACATTATAATCTGTACTGCAACCTCTTGCAAATCAAAAGGGTTGTTTTCAGTTATGTCATTCCTACCACCTAATTAATTTCTCCACCATCTTCACATGATGGGTGTCCATAGGTCTTGTTCAGAGCTCAGATCCCTATAACTGTGCATATGCTTTTTACTCAACAGAAGAGTACTATAGAATTTCAAGAACTCCTTATAATTTATCTCGCATTTATCATTTACCTCTATGGGGAAAAAAAAGAAAAAAAGGGAAGAAACTGCCTTTCTGTCTTTACAGATCCTCAGCGAGATCCTTTGTGTCCTGTTACTTTCCCTTTTCTGTAAACCTTTCATATTTATAGCCTTTCACATTGCAATCTTTAACAAAAATAAAGCACAACTCAAGTCAAATTAAGTCAGTGATCAAGACAAAAGGGTCATGCACAGTTTAAGTGGATTCTTAGACTCCTTCCAGTACTTGTAACTGAAGAGGCCTTCAGTGGCCTTAGGAAAAATTAATGCTAAAACCTCCAGGCCAGGCACTCCAACAAAAAGAATGAGCTGAAAGATTTAATGGATTTGAGATACATCCTTATGTGCTGCAAAATAGTTGCTATCCTGCACTTAAGGGGACTGTACCATCTAGTGGAGGCCATGGAGGTGAAAGATTAGGCAGTGGAAATTGGTACAGTGACAGCAGAGAGAGCTACTTCTGTAAAGATTTTCTCAACTCCTTCTGAATCCTGTTATTAGTTATGTAGCACCATAAATCTGAGGGGCACCAGAGCTCACCTGCATGTGAATGCTACAATTCATGGGTGACACCCTTAAAATCACCACTGTCAGGATATTATCTGTTATCCACACACTGGTTCTTTGAGGGTTTTTTGAGGCACGGGGTTGTTGTTTGGGGTTTTTTTTGTTCTTTTCTAAGCTATATTTCAAATTCATAACTAACTGAGTAAGCAACAAAACAAGTTGTTTAAAGTATAATAATAAAAATCACATTAAACAGGTTCACATTTTCTGAAAATAATGTAGGTCCCACTGGGACCAGAATGCCAGAGGATTCTCTATCTGGGGTTTGTTTTCTCCTCCCTTGACCTTGGAAAAAGCATATATTAGACCCAAGTTTTTATAGAAATATATGAATAGTTTTAAAAAATGCTTTCCCAGGAAAAGATCATCTAGTCACAGGGGAAATTTCTGATGTAGCCACAGAGACTCAACCTCAAAATAGCCAATAGCCTGTAAATTCAGACTAGGTCACAGCCCTGGCTCTGCTGTTTACCTTCAATACCCCCATTATCAAATTATTCATAGATAAAGTGTTTTTTTGAGGGAGAGAGGGGAGGAAGGGTGGTGAGATGATCCTAGTGCAGAAGAGGACAAAAGCATTGATATTTTGAAAAGGAATATGGAAGGGAAACAAGTATTTAATCTAGCTACACCCTTTGTTGCTGCCTACTTTAGAACTGAGCTCAGTTTCTAAGCTTCAATCAAAGCACCCACATCTGAAAAGAAACATTTGCCATCTTCAAATAAAAACATGTGTAAATTGGTCTTGCCTGTCCCAATTCAATGTCTGTCGCGAGGTACTACTGACAATCAAACATACCATAATGTCACATGTTGTACCAGAGCTGTCTTCTGAAGTCTCCACATTCACTTTCTTCTCAAGCACAGATACCACTGCTGCATATTAATAACCCCAAATATATAAAAATTCTCTTTTCTTTTGAATAAATTACATTTCAACCCTTATTTTTCTACTCCCTTCAATCTACTTCCTCTAGATAAAGATGAGACAACTACAACTTCTAATTCATATTCCTTTCCTACTTTAAATAAAAGTGTTCAAAAGTAGAATTGTAGCCTTAACAACTTGTGCTCTAAGATGTTGAGTACAGCAGCAATTTTGTGGCCATAGTGGCAGACCCTGCATATAGCTGGTTACAGTTCCCAGTGCCTTCAGGAAATGCTGCCTGTGAAGAAGGCCAAACATCAAGGTTCCAGGGAAAACATGAAAATATTCACCCTGCAGTCATTAACAACAAAGACATCTCAGTGTTAGAGTCTGGCATTTCTCAATAATGAGGCAAAAAATCTGAAAAGATTCATGTCCGGAGATGGACATCGGCAAGAGCTGTTTGGAGTAATGTGCCAGTTAGACTGAATTCAAATCTCATCAATATATTCAAAAGGAAAGTGAGGTTTTAAGAGTGATGGAGCTTTTTTGCATTTCTATGCATTAAAAACACCCCCAACAATACAAGTTGAAAGGCAGCAGTTTTTATTCACTTCTTTACAGTTATCTCCAGTAGGCAGAGCTCATCAGCCCCCTGAAACCACTCATCACTTCATATCTCTTAATGGACAGGAGGAACCTTCTTCTAATCACTAGATTTGCAACAAATAAATAAAGATTAGAGACTTGGCTACTCTTCAGCACCATCCTGTAAGAACATGGTTTCTAAAACCTCTAATATGCATCTCTAGATGAAACAGCTCCCATCTAGATGTCCCTCCCCCACCAGGATGTGGGACTAGAAACTGGAACATCCTTCCAGCAGGTCCAGAAGAAAGACACATTGAAGATTATAAAATCAATATTGAAATTTTTTCACAGATTGGCATAAAAATTCCAGAGAACCGCCCCAAGTTTTGGATGAGAACTTTGATATAGAGAGGCCACAGTTAGTCAAGAGAGATGATTTCAGGTCTGATATTTGCATGCTAACACCTTTTGTAAGCATTAAAATAGTGCTCAAAATCTGTGTTTAACATGCACAGGGGTTTCAGCATAGGAAAGAACCTGCATGTGGGAACTTCCAGTTGAGGTTTGAGGTTTTTTCTTACTAGCTTGAATGAATTTAAGTAACTTTGATGCTTCAACAATGCATTTTCTAAACAATCTGCTTGATCTAAATTGGTAGCACTATATTATGAACAAATCCACTGATACCAACGTAACTGATGCAGTTTTTAGGCATTTAGCTTTGTTAAAGTCTAACTTCCTCCATGAAGCAATTAAGGCCATTTGTAAATCTGAAAAGCTAATTTAGAAATTATGAAATTAAGGCTAATGGACTCAATTATAATAAATGCATGGGTCAGCGATCATAGCAATTTCTCAACCCTTTCTTTATGTCTAGGTTCAACTTAATAACACACTCCATGTCACAGCAGTGATGGTGTGGCAGAATCTGATCTCCAGCTGAGAGAGCTGGAGCCGGGCTGGGAGAGACTGTCTGACTCCTTCTGCCCAGCAGGAGCCCCCTGAAAGCCTCCCCCCACAGCCCTCAAGGCCCCCAGCAGCACTCCACATCCCCAGCTGCATGACTTCTCTGTGGGAGACAGGTATGTCTGTATGGCAGATAATTCATTGCCTCATGACAAAAGGTGATGGGAGTGTACGGCTTTCACATAATTGACCCAGAGCATCACGTACCTCCTCTCACACTGGGGAAAAGCAAGAACTATACCCTTCCTGTGTCCTTTCCCAAATGCATGTGAAACATGACTGGGGCTCCTTGGAGCACATATAGACCAGCACCTCCTCTCCCACCCTTCCAGCACTCCTCCAGGCAGCCAGGCACCTACATGGTGCCTGTGCCATCTTCCAGTGAGACTTGAGAAACATCATTTTTGAGCTCTTCCACTTATGCTGACTCGGTTTGTTTTGTTTTGTTTTGTTTTTTTCATTTCTTCTCCTTTTCTTGCCTGGAGTTTCTTTGTACATTCAAAGACCTTGGTGATTTTATTCTCCTAAACACATCTGCTATTTCCCAGACTGAAGTCCTCAAAATCCTTTTTGCGATGTCACACTTGGTTACTGAGAGTGTTTTGAAGTGAATAGAGGGTTTTAGCTTCAGAGACTGAACAGCAGGAGACGATTAACACTTAGGGAGCAAAGCTGTTTATTGTGTTTTAAATAGTGCAGAAGAGTTTGGTTTTCAAATTGGCTCTAATTAGTATCATGTACTTGTGCGTGCACACACCTGATCTCTACTTCACAAGCACCAAGGTCCTTATCAGACTCCAGAACAAAAGCACCAAAATCCACAACATGAAAGACTGGCTGCTTTTTTCTTCTACAAATACGTAGTCATGTATGCATAGGTGAGGAGGATACAGAGACTGAGCTACTCTCACCAATTCTCAACACTCATCTTCAGGCAAAAGGAAATGCAGACAGCAAGTTAAATCTCCAGAGGGCGCAGGCAATAGCACAAAACATTGATCGACCCTGGCTCGTCTGTCCTGTACTTCACACTTGTTCCTGAGGTCCTTTCCTCCCAGGATTTTGAAGTGCTGTTCGCCTCTTGCTGCTCTTATTAACAAGTAATGCAGCAAAATCAAAACTGGGGGGCTTAGACGTTCCCCTCTTCTCCAGCTGTCTCCAGGAAAGGCATTTCAGGACGCAATTTGCTTGCAAGAAACGGCCCTGGCTCAGAAGACAGGCAGGTGAGTGCAAGCAGCTGGCACAGCTGATGGCCACACTCAGTTTTGTCATTTCTGTCATCCTTGTCTTGCTTACACCTGCCTTTGACATTGTTCAAAAAGGGGTGCTCTCTCTGTAACTTCACAGCTAAGACTATGTACCATGAATGTTCCCAGAACATAACCCTGGGGCACCAGTCTGCCCCATGGAATGGCACAACCTTGGGCCAGGCAGAGGGCACGGCAGCCTGAGAGGCCTGATCCTGACCCAGTGATCCCAATTGACAGCATCAGGACAGCTTGGTGTGCCTCTGGTTACTCAGCATCCAACCACAGCCTCATCACGGTGACTGAGGTAGGGACCTCGGTGTTAACTTCAGATGTTGTTCATCAAATCCCTTCCTTATACTTTACAGAAGTTTTTGAAAAGAGATTCAGAAGCAAAACCCTCCCCCATGACAGCTGCAGGGTGTTTGTTAGCAACAACATCTCTAACCTATATTACCACATCTGTAATGAGAAGAATACTGCAATATCTCACCAACAATAATCCATGCAGCTTAAATGAGATCTGTCTGTAAGCAGCAAACCATCAACTGTATCTATTAGCCCTACAGGTACCTGATAAGAAGCAAATTAAAATAGTGGAGATCAAAGGAATGGGAAATTATATTTAGCTGGCTCATATTAAATAAAGTTTTTGACTCAGGCTCACTGGAGACTGATGTTTAAATTGCTACAAATGGAGCTGCCATAAAGACAAAAGAGATTATTAAATCTTCGTGCCAATCATTCAGATATAGGACCAGAGCCCTGCATTTTGAAAGCATCTTTCAAGTAAGGATGAGTGAAAGATAGGAACTAAATCTAACATTAAGACTTAAAATACCGTTTGGTATCCATTCAAATCATCTGGAAATCTATTTCATAGATGCTGTCTAGAATGTCTACAACCTTAAAATATACATTTGAGAGAAGGAGGCAAAATCTAAACAGTGCAGTCTAAAATTATGGATTGCAACATGACAAAGCAGCCATGTTTCTCTAAAAAAAAAAGATGAAAATAAAAAATCCATTGAAAATGTTGTATAAAATCACCAAGACCTAGATTTTTATCTGGAAGTATCATTCAAAATGTGACCATATTGTGGGGACACTTGTCCCAGCCCAGACATGTGGGTGTACAGTCCCAGTGTCACAGCTACCACGGGTGGGAACAGTTACAGAGTCACCTCTTCCATTTACTGGAGAAAAATATGACAAGTTAGACAGGTTTGGGTAATGCAGAATTGATGACCACAGGCTGAATAAGTGCAAGACACAAAAAGGCAAGTTGGAATTCAGAGAGAAATAACAACTAGCAAGAGCCCCTGATTTTATACCTCTGAGTCCAAATACTGGGAATGGGTAATGGAGCGAGAGAAAAAATCTTTACCGATTTTTTTAGTAAAAAAACCCACTTTTTTACTGGAAAACAAGGAAGGAAAAAATATTGAGTCTAGCTTGACAAATTCCTCTGAGCTTCCTGTATTCTACAGGAATGAAGTACACATCACCAACAGGAGTTGACATATGTTAAATTTCCTCCTTTGTCAGAGAATTGAAGAATACAGAACATCTGCAGAGCTTTATAGTGATATTATCCTATACTCTTAATGGCTGCTAATTATCCTAATGATCCAGTCCTCTCTGTAGATTGGAGATATGTTACGTGATTAAGGTATGGCTGAAAAAGTCATCCTAAATTAAAATTAAGAACCAAAAATAATGAGGCATATCTTGTTTCACTGTCAGACTGCCCAGCACAATTACAAAGGCAACTTTTAAACCTGGGCATCTTTACTGGGGAAATCTGGTCCCTGAAAAAGTCATTCTGGTGGCCAAAGGGGAAAGATTTTGGAGGTGACTTCTCCTAAAAACAAGCAAGTGGAAAATTCTGATTAAGCCTTTTCTGTCATTCTGATGGAGGTGATATCTGGCACTCCAGAAGCTCCTTGGTCTCTTCTCCCACCCTGCTGCAACCGTCTCAGACAATCTCAGCTCAGTGTCTCCCCACAGTGGGAGCACCCCAATACCCCCAGCAGGTATTATGCACAATGCAGGGGCAGCAACACAGACACCTGCTGCTGCAAATGTAGCTGCCTTTTTATTGGTCAAATGCACCCATATTTTTCAGAAACTAAAATCATGACACCACACACAGTGCCCAACACGCAGCTTCTGGGATGGTGAGCACAGCAGTTATTTATCCTATGGGCCCTAAATGATGTGCAGAGCAGCACAGAGTGTATCATGCAGCACAGTACTAATCATAAATCAGACTAAAATAAATTAGTGCTATCTTTTCAACTGTATCAAATGTGTAGTTACTCCTTTCAGATACATCGCAGATCTTTTATCCAGGGTAGCACCAAGGTTAAAATGATTAAGTAAGTAATTTCATTAGCAATGATAAATGTTAACAATGATAGAGAGGGATTTTGGATACATTTCATAAAATCACAGGATGATTTTGGTTGGAGGGGACCTTAAAGATCAATTTGTTCCAACCACCCTGCCACAAGCAGGGACACCTTCCATTAGGTCAGGTTTCTCAAAGCCCCAGTCAATATGGCTTTGAAGCCTGGGATAGGGCATCCACAGCTTCTCTGGGCAACTTGTTCCACTGCCTCATCACCCTCACAGTGAAGAATTTCTTTCTCATATCTAATCTAAACCTGCCCTCTGTCAGTTTGCACAGAAGCAGGTGATGCTGACATGCTACCAATAATTGCTGTTATGTGTAAGCATCAAATACGTTCACCAAGACTTCAAGAAATGTCTTTCCAAGCCACAGTTCAACTGTCAGGTTTTACATTAGAGATACAGTACATTAACATAGCACAAACTTGGATTGCTTTCCCAGACAAACAAATGCAGCCGCTTGGGTTAAACACTGTTTAAAAGGTGTTTCCCCAGGGCTTGGGAGCAGGCACAGAAGTGTGTGTGGACAGGGACATATCCAGCATCCACTGCGTGTCCTCTGTGCCTTTCAAATCCTGAACCTCATCCTCCCTGGGACTTGTCTTTGCTCTCACAAGGGTTTTCACCAGGTGTCTCAAGTCTTAAATTTCCTTTCCTCTGCCAGCAGTGATCCTTCCCTCTTTCCTCATCTGTCCTGGGCGACTGAGAGGAGGGAAGGGGCAGGTCAGGCATTAGGGCTTCCACTCAGTGTCTGGGGCAGAGTAGTGGGGTGAGGAGGAGAGAAGCCTTCAACTTCTTTGTTTTCCTCCTCTCCAGTGAAAAGAGCTCTGAGGTGTGAATTGTTTTGTGCCAATAGGTGTTCCTGTTAAATTTTGTACCTCCCCCTGCTTGCACCTGGAGACAGATAGGGATCAGCTTAAACAGGAGAGGAAAAGAAATAATGAGTACAGACATAAATATGGAAATGCTAACATTCAAAAAGTTGTTGTCCTGAAGCCTGAGCATCCCCCTGGAGAGAGGGAGCGCTGGGTGGAAGGAGGCAGCAGCATTTGCTTTCTGGCAGCATGGCCATGGGAGGAAGCTGGGACTTCACCTGGCAAAGATCTTTCTAAGCAAGTAGGCCAGGAACTGCTAAAAAGCTGTGTAAGGACTTTGTGGTTAGCTTAATTTGCTTGTTATTTTTAGCCCTTCCTGAATTAATATTGGCCAATACTTGTCTAAAGCAGGATCTGTACGAACAGTGAGTCCAAGTCTTGAAGTAGGGTAAGTAGCAGGGTCTGAACCGTGGCTGTGCTGAGGCCACAGCTGGTCCCATAGGGACAAATTCAAGCCCAGAGAGAGGTACAAGGCTGGTACCCACAGGGCTTCCCCANCAAGTCTTGAAGTAGGGTAAGTAGCAGGGTCTGAACCGTGGCTGTGCTGAGGCCACAGCTGCTCCCATAGGGACAAATTCAAGCCCAGAGAGAGGTACAAGGCTGGTACCCACAGGGCTTCCCCAAAAGCATGCAGGCACAACAAGGTAGCATGCATCAGTGCATTTAAAGCATTTATGGTTTACTGAACACCTGTTTGATACTGTGTGCTACAGAGCGTATCAACATTTAGCAGCTGCCGTAAACATTGTGGTAGAGGCCTTTGAAACAAATCCAATCCTTCTGAGAAGTCAGTATTTCCCATGGTTAACATTCAATTAGAAACAGTAAGCTTGCATTATTCAAGATTCCCCACTGCATTTTGGTTCTTGTACACGTTTACTTAGAAGGAAGGAAAGTGTGCTACTTTCTGCACCCATGTGTGACCAAAGTGCTTTAGCACTTGAACAGAATATAAGAGTCTCCCACCAATGCATCCTTAAATGCTCAAAGCTGATTCAGGTTAAAAGCATTAGGGGAAGGAGAAAAAAAAAATCAAACAAACCCCACCTAAAGAGTGTACACGAAAATGCTGACTTCCAGAGCATTCAGAACTTAAAAACACGGAACCAATTTTCTTCAAAACTTGGAACTCCCCAGTGAGGGCTATAAACAAGCTAATTTGACATCGCTAGTTCCAGCCAGCTTAGACTTATGAGTGTGCACATATTTTATTCTGAAGTTATGGGAAAAACATATTTTCCCCATGCTTGCATAAATCAAAAACAGCTGAACCAATTTTGCTTAAATTAGAAAGAGAGAGAGAGGGAGAGAAAGGAAGAAAGGGTGAGGAAGGAAGAAATGGAGAGGAAAGAAGCGAAAGACAATACAAAAACTTCCACTTATGCAGGGGGTGAAAAAAGAAATCTCTAACAAGTCAGGAAACATTCAAGGTGTGCTCAACATTAGTAGTGAAATAATGCACTACTTTATATTAAGATTAAATTCTCAGGAAATTATTGAGACCTTCACATTACTTGAGCTAGTGCATGTTGTGCTATGCTAAATTTTCTCCTCTTCTTGCATATACTTATTTCCTCTTCATTTGCCCCACTTTCTCTCCTGTTCTACCAAGCCCCCTTACTTCTCCTCCTTTCCTCCCTGCCATTCATCCCATTATGTATTCCTGGTACACAGATACACAAGTGGTCTCTCCCTCTGCCACTTGAGGCAGACTCAGCCTCATCCATCCTCAACACAGGAATGGTCTCTGGCAGATTTTGTAGGTGCTGTTTGAGACCCTCTGACTTAGACTGCCAAGAACTTCACTATTGCCCAGGATTTGCAGCTACACTTCTCCCAGTACTTAAACCTGATCCTCCTTTCTGTGCCTTTCAGAGGCAAGAGCTGTAAGCCTTGGGGCATCAGAGAGGATGTTTTTATATAGGACAGGGAAAGAGAGGAGTAGGGGAAAGCATGTTGTGCATTGGAGAAATTATGAGGATCCTGTGCATCCCAGCCTGAACAGGGCTGGGTACAGGGCAGTGCTCGGGCAGCTGTGGGCACAGCATGTAGGTGTTCACCACATCTCACCCAGGGCATCCCTTACCTTCCACTCTGCCACCGGGAGTTATCCCTGTGTCCTCGCTGAGCCCTTCCCGATTCCCTTTTCCACTTCCCTTCCTTTGCAGCACCACAGCACCCAGTTCACAGTCCCACAGAGCTGGCAATTGTGTAGTACCTGAAGGTGGGTTTTTTTTCTGTTCTCATGTTAAACAAAAGACACAATTAGTGACATACCTCCAATGCTAGCTGGAAAAACAACAGCAGGGAGAGGGTGAACTTCCCAGAGGGATGCAGCATCTGTGCCACCCAAACCACCCACTTTTGCCTTCAGTAATCTGAACATCAAGGACAAAATCCTGTCAGGATTTTTAATTTTCTTTCCATTCTCTTTGATATTATGTTCTCACTCTCACCTGAAGTTCACCCCTCAGGAAAGCCCTCTGCCCCTCAGCTCAGCCATCACACTCTCCTTCCCCCATCAAAGCCACTGCAAATTTCAAAGCAGTAAATGCTGAAGATGCACAGAAATGCAGAATTCAATAAGAACTCAAAGTTCACACATTATCAAGCCACTGTCCTACCCCAGCACTGCCACCACCAACAGGCTTTACAGCCAATTTAGAGCTTTTGAGATGACTCCCCGTGTTGCTCTGCCCTCTTCACTCCCAGTATTGCTTTTCCATAAAAGTCTGCAGTGCTGATTCTGAACCTTCCATGAACCATTTCCCAGCTCCCCAAGGGATATGGGGATGCCACTTGCTGTGGTCTTGTAGCACTGAGCACCCTGCTGCCCTGCAGCAGCTCTTGTACATCTGCATGCACAGAAATAGCCTCTGGCATGGCAGCCCAACAGTTATGGTCGTTTATACTTGATGTCTACAGCATATGTTTAGCTAGTTTGTTTATAAATAAATTTGGAATATTCCACATTGCAATTATCCACCCAGATTTTAAGGAATTTGGTACACGAAATGCAAATCAGAGAGTAAATGAAAAATTAAGTGACCGTGAGAATCAGTTTTTACCATGCAGAGCCAGTTTTCAAAATAAAAATGAGAATCATAATCCTACTTTACATATAATTTTCTGCAGGCATGTGTAATTTACAACTTACACAAAGCAACAGGAAGATTAAAGACATCTTTTGAATTAAAACTAAAGCGCTGGGTAGGCTCCCTGCAGTAACAGTTTATTACACCCTATGCAGCTCTAAGGAAGCAAAATTGTGTTTGTCCAGGGAGCCGAGGGTGGCATTTCCGATATATTTTCTTGGAGGAGGCTCAAGCAGCAGGTGTAAACCCTTCCCAGTGCATCCCGTTCAGCCCTGGATGCCTTCCAGGAGGCTGCTTGGGGAGGAGTTTCGAGTCTCTCTGAGCGCTGCCGGGAGCTGCCGCCAGTTCCTGCCCTCCAGGGACGGGAGACTCCATCGGACCGGCGATTCCCCATCCCAGGGTCGTGCTTTCTTCGCTTTCTCACCTAACCCACCTTTGACACTCCTCACACTAGGAAGGAAGGTGGTCCATGTCACGTTGCAGGGTGGAAGTGCCCCATCCGAGCCGAGGACGCCCTGGACAGTTTTGAGGATGCTCCAAAGCAGCAGGTCTGCAGAAAGCTGTTCTCCAGTGTCCCACTCACAATTCCCGCGTGCACATACACAGTTTGCAGAAGGAAAGCCATTGAAAGAGACACTTTTCAAAAGTTCCAATCAAAATCAATGTTTTTAAAGAAAGTATGACTATATGAAATCACACAGGAAAGAACAGACTTCCACTGGAACTTGTGCAATTTCTCTTGGATGTTTTTTTTCTTTTCATAAGCAGATGTGTAGAACGAAACCATAAAAATAAAGTGCCAGAATAGCAAACTCCTCTTACTTGAGAGTCAAAGAATGTCCCAATTCCTTCCCCACTAATGCCTTCAAAAAGACGGTGGATTAAAGAGAAGTCCAAATCTGGACATAAACCATAAACACATTTATTTTTAGCAGCATTGTGACTACTCGTTGTAAAACAAAACAGAGCATTTAAACAATTAGTTAAGAATATAAATCCATACACTGAGCATATAGGGTCCAAGATATACCTCACAGTGATTCAAGCAAAGTTCTTCCAGGAGGCAGAGTCTTTATTCCACTGAACAACATGGTTCTCATTCCCCATAGCCCTTTTATCTCAACCACGACTTAATGAGCCCTCATAAAAATGCATGGGTCTGCACGCATCTGTAAAAACTTGTTTCCAGTCTAATTCCTACTCTTGGTGAATTGCTCCAAGTCTTCCTTCAAGCCCCTCTGTAATAACACAGCAAAAATTGCTTCTGCTGCACCCTCGTGGGCCACTGCCTGGGCTCGCACGGGTGCACACACAGTCCACACTGGTGGAAAGTGTGCACTATTGAAGGGGCCCTAAAGTTGCCAAGTTTTATGGCAACTGTAAAGCTCTCTGATGGACCAAAGCACTGGAAATAAGAAGTCTTCCCATTGCCTTTGCAGGGCCCAGGGAGCACAGCACTGGTACAGGAGCACTGAATTGTTCTGGACATATAAGCTCTCAGGATCACATCCATTTTCTCTTCCCGTGTTTTGCACTGGCTTCTCACGGCAGCAGGTTTATAAGCCACGTAAAGCTGATTGCTGTTATTTCTCTGGTTTCAGAGTCCTTAAACTACACTTTAAACCTGCTGTCAATGCACAGCACTGTATTGCTATTCCATAAGTCATTAATCACTGGGAATGACAGTCTGTTCAATGGAATGAAATGCTCGCAGACAGTTCTCTCTATGCATCTTACGCGTCTGGATTTCCATGCAGGGAGTGGTACCTGTGCAGTTCACAGCTGCAGTGAGCCCAAGACAGGGCCACTCAGTCCCAGCCGCCAGTGTGGGGCAGGCAGGACAGCACAGGACCTGGGTGATTGCAGCTCCTACTGCTCAGCCCCTTTTCTGACCAGCAGACATGGTATTATTTCCCTGCCTCCCCTAACAGCTCATGTGCTGTGTGAATACAGCACAAAAATACACTCATCAGGATGCTTTATGTGGGGGAGTTGTCCTGGGGGTGGAAACCAAACCATTTCCCAGCAGTTCAGTTCTAGCTCAAATCATAGTCCAGTAAAAAAGTTTTACTGGACACAGCAATTTAAAAACACTGCGTGGTTACAGAGAGTGAAGGTACTGTTGCTAAGCCCTTTATTTCTTTGAGCTGGCAAAAACCCCTGTCACCCTTCTCATCAAAAACTGGGAATGAGGAGGAGGAGAGAGTGAAAAGTAATAAATACATTGAGACAGGCTGTTCAGAGGCTGGGTGTCCCCATAATTTATTATATTTATTTGGCAGTGTGAGTACTGGAAGACAATCGGTAGCTCAGGCAGAATACTTAAAAATATACCTTTTCTGTACAAAATACCAACTCTATTTTCCCCTGACCCTTGCAAATGTACTCTCTTCCATAGGAAGCATATCTTAAAAGACAGGCACAGTCCTTAATTCAAACAGTGCAATTGTAACACCTCTTTAGTATTCATAATTAATTTTTAGAAAAAAATCATTCTATTATAGATGTACACAGAAGAGTAAAACCTGTAATATGAATGAGGACACAGCACATTAAAAATGTAAATTAAGAATTAAATAGCAAAACAATGGAGTGCTGCCAATATTTTTATAACCATACAAATTGCTCATCAGTATCCAGTGTCATGTTGGCAGATTTGTTCAACAGGGAGTATAAAGCCAGAGACAAGATGATAGACTATCCTTTCTAAAGGATGTACTTTCAGTGCTGTCCTGCCTGTTATGCATTCTTGTGCTTTAAAATAGAGAGGTGAATGCTCTTGGAGCATGAGTGATTTGTTATGAAAAGTAAGGGGGTTTTTCCCAGGTTGTGAAAAATTGGACTCTCCTACTCTTCGTAAGTTCATCTGTAAGCTTTTGTCATCAAAAAAGCAACACTCCCTATTATGAAGCATCCCAAAAAGCATTGTTTTCAAAATATACTATGGCACAAAGTCTTTTTTATTTCAAACCACGTGGAGTGTAGTGAATGCAGTATTTTTATGCCACCACTATACTACAAAGCACATCAGATCAGATTTCACCAGTAAGATCTATTCTTATATCCAGATCCCCTCCAGAAATAAATTGATGCCCAGGATTTTGACACTTTGAGCAGTCAGTTTGCACCGAGACTGTGGGGGGGAGGTCACCCTCATATGTCCTCCCCAGGAGGAAGGCCAGCCCTTCTCCCCATCACGCTGATACAGGCTGTGACTGTAGCCACACGTGAGATGAGGCTGGGAAACTTCCATTGGACTCTTTCAAGGAAACCAAGAACAGAAAAGGCAGCATCTGTGTCTAAAGATTCCTAGTGATAAATCAGGAATTGACTTATTACCCTGAAATACTTCTGGAGTCCTTCCATCCATCTCCCTTCAAAGTGTAATTCTATTTATCCAGTTGTTTTGCTGGAGGGATCTTTGAGGAAGAATCCAGGGGACTGCTGCTTCCACCAGCGTCACAGTTCCTACCCTCTCCCTAACAGCCCCTGGAGGCAAATACTCATTAATGACAAAGTCCAGAGTCAGAGCAGGGTAAGACAAGGTTGCTGATAAAGAATGAGGTAGAGCAGATCATCTCCTTGCTTGTGGTAAGTCAAAGGCCACACTGGCAGGCAAAGACAGGGTCTCTTAAGAGGCTCTCACCATATCAGAAAACCGACAATCCTATATCAGAGCGCTATGATCTGCGTAAGATAGATGAGGAGGGAGAATGCTAATTTAGCCACACTTTTTGAGAGATTCAAGTTACAGAGAAGAACACGGCTTGTTAATTTCACAGTTAAAATCAACTCGGTGCACAGGCAAACACCATGTGAAAAAAACCAGGAGGAGCATTGGAAGCCAGTGTTACACACTGTGGGGTTGCCTGACCTGGAGGCCAGTGTGCTGTGGAGCTGGTGCATCCATCCTGCTGGGCCAGCAGAGGCTCTGCCACAGCCAGATAGGCAGGATGTTCTGCCAGGTGTTCAGAAAGGAGATTCATTGACAACATTCAGAGGCCTCACCCTGCCATGAAGAATGTCACTTTCTGACAGCAGGTATGACCACCTCTCCTTCCTTGGGACTTGGGACCCCTCCGGGTCCCCCATCTCTCACCACCCAGTCAGTAGAGGTTTGCATCCACCCTGCACATCCTGACTGACCAGTGAAAAGGAAAAAAATGGAACTTCATAATATGCGACCACTAAACAATTCTTTGAGATATACACTGATGGCATTTTAAACCCCAATGCAAACACTACAAAATTCATGATACTCACTATATCAAAGCTTACTGGAAAATGGATGTGTTGCTTTTCTCTAGGAACTTGAATTCCTATATTATTAAAACAGTTTGGGAGGTGGAACCTGATAGATTTAACATTTATACTTTTCTCCTAGTACATTGCCAGGAAGATAAAATATTTAGTGGCTTCTTATTCCCTAACCATATTTTTGACAATATGCTTCATGCTCTATTTGCCACAAAAGTTGTGACACTGCAGTCAGTCTTCAAAGAATAAAGTATGCATTTGTCATGGCAAAAGATCAGAAAAATCTCATTTTTTATTACCCTGCCATTGGTTAAGTCAAGCTCTGATAATTAGGATATTGGATATTTATGAGGAGCTATTCTGCCTTTATTACTGCTTTAGGTGCCTGTTGACAGATGCAGCAAGACAATTTACATTGATGTGTGAATTTGCCAGTATTTCAGGAATAATATCCAAGTCTAAGTCTATTAGAAAAAGGGTCCATATCTCAACTATTGGAATATATATTTTCAATTAATTCTGTTTTTGTAGCATTTCCTCTGGCATACTGTCATTGAAGGTTTCTGTCATTTGTTTGTAGCCTGATCGAATAGTAGCTCAAATTAAAGTCCAGAGGGTAACTGGATAAAAGCAGGTTATAAGATTAGAAAGGCAGAATGAACCAGTACAATCTCCTCATCTGACTTGCTCAATAAACATGGGCTGTAGGACTCTCCCTCTGAATAGATCTCTGCTGCCATTGCAGGGAGGAAAGAGAGGAGGGCAACTTCTTCCCTACACCAAACTAGAGCATAGAGACTTGGTAACAGAGGGCAAGTTACCAGAACCCAGGCAGGTGAAGGGGAAAAATACAGCTCATGCCAGTCACTTTTCTCTATGCACCTGCTCAGTGGTTTTTTCACTTCTGAAATTTCACATAAACTAGGACCAAAGTTTGCTTACAAATATTTACTTCCATTCAGAGGATGCAGGCTGCCATACATCCCACACCATGCTATCTCTACCTGTCCCTCCTCTCCTTGCAACTGCAAACAATTGTTTTTTTCTTTACCCTAAAGAAATGTTCAGTCTTACTATTGATGGTATGTGATAAAAACACACTGATCCATTCCTGGTTAATCTATGTCTATTCTACAAGTAAATGGTTCAATACTTCCTCTAATGATCTGTACATTTCAGATTTTCTTATGCCTGAAAAAGCTCCAGCAGAAGTTTATGGTGGCAGAACCATAAAATCAAGCATGGAGTGATATATAATCGCAGTGGACTACATGCCTGAGACCACCAATTTAAGCAGAACCGAGTAAAACCTTAATGCCTTCAATTACAGACGCTTGAAATGTCCTGCCTGTCTCAAGCATTTTCAGAAAGGAATGAGACAGAAGGAAAACTTTATCATTACAGCCTTGGCATTTACTCACATCAACATCACACACCTTTCCTGCTCGTTGCCAACAGCAGCTCAGTGACTTCTGGAAGCGTTACACCCCCAGAAACAGAGGGGAAATTTGACCCTCACAGCTGAAATGGCTCAAGGCCCTTGTACCACTCAACAGGAGCCTGGGCAGATAAAGAGCAAAAAGCAGCTTACCCTCCTTCTGCTGAGCCCTCAGAGAGCCTCTGGAGAGCTTCTTAGTGCTAAGGAGGAAAGGGTGCCACAAAAGGAATGTGAAGAGCAGCAGTGCTGACTTCTAAAGTGGGAAGTTCAGGGTAATTTATTCTAGTAACAGCCTCTCTCGCCAATTCTCCCCTTTACCATCTCTCCATTAATCTGCAATGTCCTCCTTACTCAAGATGACAGAGGGAAAAGAAAGTTTTAAATCACATGTCCTTTGCCCAGCAAGGTAAATGAGGGCTAACCACTCTAAATAACTGTGTTTTATTAATAGGATATTTACAGCACTTAATGATGCTTTGGCATTTTGCTATAAGGGTCAGCATATTTTTTCCAAGGAAGACTTTTAAATTAAGCCACATTTTTTGTTTTGCTCTGGCTTCCACCTGAAAAGCTCCTCTGGGTCAGATATATTTACAACATGGAGGGTTAGAAGAGAGCTTGAAAGGAATACGCAAGTTAAGAATAACACTGCTTCTAACCTGACCTTTAATAGGTTTTCAGAGGGCTTTAATACATTTTTTGGAGTTTGATAGTGACTATACTCCTTTGGTTTTGCTGATGTGGTGCTCTATCAACTGAGGCAGGTGTGAAGGGGAACATATACACAAGGAAAGCAAAGAGCACTGTTTAACCTGACCATACAACTTATATTTGAACAAGATTCCTGCAAATTCTGAGCTCTGTCAAATCTACAAAGATTCTCTAAGCAAGAGAAAGAACAGAGAATGTGGGAAAGGAATATTTGTCAGAAAAAAAGCCCCAGTTTAAATAATGTTATTTTTTTCACAACAATCAGCCCTACAATGGCCACACAAAGGACAGTGCAAGGGTTCTGTTATTACTGCTCCTTCATAACACATTCATTTTGCATTAATTTGCCTGATCCCATAAGTTATCATAGTAAGAAAACAGATTTTGCTCTTGTGCTCTCTCTTCTCCTTCCACTGTCCGTAAGATGGGCAGACCAGAAGCTGTGGCTATTGTTAAAAAGTGTAGTTATACCCAAGTAAGTTCTTAACCAAGAAAACATCACAAAATTAGTGACAAAAAGCACATTTCACATGGGAGTTGTTAGAACTCAATAATGGTGCAGCAAATGCATTTCAGAGATCAATAAGGAACAAATAAAAGGAACACAAAGCAAAGAATCACCACTATGACTCCACTTGCTTCTTCAAGGCTGAAGCATCCATTAGCTACAGGACCTCAGGAAGATGCCCAATAACTTTTCAGTGAATAACTGCGTTCTGAGGTCCATGATATTACACAATAGGTGCCCAAATTGGAGGAGGGCTGTAATGAGATTAAAGCTATTAAGCTTCAAAAACACGGGAAAGTCTATCCACAAATCTGGAGGAAGGGCAGAAGAAATTAAAAGGAATAGACTAGAAGTTGTTTTCTATGAGCTTCTCACTCACAGAAGTGCCTGTTGAAGATGAGGTTTTACAGGCTTCTACTTTGCAGACAGGATTTTTCTCCTAGTATGAGAGAAGCCAATATAAGACATGTTTTAAATAAAGTAATTGATTAAGGTTATCTTTTCTTTTACAACTGATTAGACACAAAAACTCATCTGAAAGAGGTTTGACAGAACTTGGATCTCACTAACACATCAATTTGCTGCACGTTAAAGAGAAGTTCAAGTTAACAAAATAAAGACAAGTTTGAAGCTCTGCAGACATGAACAGCAAGGAGCAGGGCTGCCAGAACACCTGGATAAGTAGTCCATGGGGACCACATCCCTGTGCACACAGCATACCTGAGGCCTGGGGAGCCACAGGAGTATTATGCTCCACTGAGCCAACGCAGGCACAGCCCACAGCACTTGTTTGGCTGCTTTTGTGCAGGAAAAGGTATACACAACACTAATAGCTAGAGATTAGCATAATTTCTCAGTATTTCAAGGTTCCTGTCTTTTGGCTCCCAGACTCAGCTTCCAGAGAGAAACTTACCCTGAAGCCATGAGCTATGCCAGGAGCTGTGTAGTGTGATCACATTCCCACTATTCAAGCATGAAGCAGTATTTCTTCTTATTCAGTGAATACACCATTTTTTGTTGTAAAATCCTAACTTCTCCTTAGACAGCACATTCTGGTCAGTCTGTGACTAGCCTGAGCCCACCCGATAGGAGCATTAAGCACACTGTAAGCCCCAAATAGCTTGTGCTTGGAGAAGGGATGAGCCAGCAGCTGCCTCCTGCAGGCCCCCAGCCTCTGCAAAGAGCTTCAGTTGTGACAGTGATACACTGAGGGCTTCCCAGAATCAGCAGCGTTTCTAAGATAAGCTAAATGTCCACCCGTTTCTCTAACAGGCAATTTGAAATCTACCCTCCAAGGCATGGGGCAAAAAACTGCTTAATTCTGCAAAGAGACTCAATCATTACAGCTCAGGCCTGAGAGGTGCCAATATCGAGGCTGATGCTGAGAGCAGCCATAAGCTTCTGCACCACAGCAGTCAGTCTGAGTGCTGCTGAAGGCATGAGAGGGAGAAACAGGCAGTTTGAGTCCCAGTACAGGTTTTGCCTGGGATAATGTCAGCATTTGTGTTTAACCCCTTTCTGACCTCTGTGTAAAATGAAGGTGCCTGGAAGCAAAGCAGAAACAGTAATGAAACAGTTCATTGCTCAGTTCACAGTAAGCAAGGACATCAGAAACTTTCATTACAGAAACCAGCTACTACAGTAAGATCAGTCTATTTGATGTTTGAATTAGAGGTTAAGGGCGGAGGAAAAGGAGAATCTCGTTGTTTGTGATAAAACTCATCCCTCTCTCTGGATACTGCTAAGCCATCCCTGGCAGGGATGGACTTTTATCCCTGGCTCAGACTTCTGAAGAACAAATCTTTTTGCATTTTGAATGCACCAGATGGTATGCCTTCACAAAACTGGCCTCTAGGGAAGATACCTCTAAAATCCCTTCCTGCAAGGACTTCCCTCCCTCTTCCCCCTCCAAATTACTCAGTTCAGACTATGCGTAATGTGGGACAGAAGCATATGCCTTTCCTTTGGCAATTGCATTGTGTTCTGCTATTAAGAAATATGCCCAATCTGCCTTCTTTTCAGTTCAGTATATTGTACTTCTCCTAGATTGATGTATATCTCAGACCAAATAGTTCTGCATGGCCTAGACTGGGGTAATTGGATTACATTTTTGTGAAACTCAAAGTGCTAGACATTCTCTGGGGTGATTTTCTTTTTCAGACTGCCATTAGAGTCCCAAGGAAACCAAGTACAAAAGCCTAAACTAATCTCACATTAAACAGGATTTTTTTTTTT